>JUFY01022120.1:0-45754 GCA_001855655.1 Leptopilina clavipes
CAAACAAATACACAACACACACACATACAAATTTAATGTATACACATTAGGTGTTATTTTTGTTATTTATACAAAAATTAATATTTATTTGTAATTTTTGTCTTCTGGACGGAATATTCTGTATATTTCTAATTTTTGTCTAAATTTCTTATTTTCCTCAACTTAATACATTTTCTCGGTTTCAGGTAAGTACCTGAGACCCTTTTCGCATCTGCTATTTTTTATGACCTTGTTTTTCAACTCGTTGCAAGTCAAGACTTGCAAACCTTTTGGGCTCGGTACATAGGTAGTTCAAGATGAGTCATTTTTCTACCTATGCGAGTCCCTTTTTAATTGCATTGATTTTCAGTACCTTTTGCGCCTCCGTCCAGAGCACAAGCATTTTCCGGAAAAAATATTCTCACAAATAAAAAGCAATTTCTTTTATTTAATTGAATATTTGATTTATTTAATTTGCACCTTAATCACCAAAGTAATAAGACACTTCACTGTAAATAATTCTATAGTTGAAATAATATCAAAATAGTTATTACAAGCAGAATTTTATTCACCTTTGCACATTCAATATAATTTTGACCATAAATAATAATAATGATAATATTTATTTTTTATTAGAAATTGAATTTTGATGGAAAAGACATATTGTTTTCATAATGCATTTCAGTCTAAATTACTGGTGGTATTGGGAGTATTCTAACGAAATTTATTAGTTCACGGAGTAGAGATTAAAATGATGAAAATGAAGTTTTCTATGCCATATGGTGTGTCGGCAGGCGTGTGGCACAAGCGATCCGCTTTTTTTTAATTACACCATGTGGTCCTCCTACGAGTCACATTTCCAGAACAACTGTCAGGTTCGGAAAAATCCTAGCACTTGTTTTTTTTTATTTACTGTATGTATAGCGCAGGAATTTATTTGATTGAGTGCATCTATACATACTCTATAATTAAAGCATGACTACATAATTAATTTTTTTATGTTAAAAGAGTAAATTCAAAATTATACATTGAAATTTTTAATATGTATTTAAGTTAGCGTTGTTTTACTAAAAACAAGTGGCTTCCGTGGGGTGAAATTGTTGTGCTTTAGATGGTACAATAACGTCTTTTGTTTGAAGACTCTAAACTTTGTCACCCACAAAACACTTATTTTTAATCTGATATAACATTTCCTGAAATGTTAAAATGAATTTAAAATGTTAAAATAAATTTTTTACTCTTGTTCCAAAAAGTGCACGGGCTCAAAATTAAAAAAAAAAATTACCAAAAACGAACTAAAAAAATTATTTCATTCAAATAATCAATTACTTATTATCAAATAAATATTTATTTAATTAGAATAATCAATTACTGTATTATAATCAAATAATTATTAATTGAATCAAATAAATAATTATTAATTGAATCAAATAAATATTTATTTGATCCAAATAATAATTATTTCATTCAAATAATTATTAATTAAATCAATTAAATTTTTATCTGTATAAAATACAGAAATTGTCTCGAATCCTGTATATTTGATTTGCAAAATATTATTTTGTGTAAATAAACATTTATTAAATAGTAAAGTAACCAAATTATTTAATCAAACAAATTGTTTTCATGGTAATTTTAGAATATTTTTTTCCGATTTGCAGAGAATAGTATGTATACAAGAGAAGGAAGTATGAGTATTATCTCCAGAATTAATTCGTTTAAATAATCACTCGGAATCTGTAAATTTGAATTATTGAAGAATTGAAAGTCTCCATAATAAAACTATAGTCTTTAGTAGCGATCACGTGATATAATTTTGTTCCCTAGAAGCAGATTCTATGCTGCGTTATGAATGATTGCGCAGAACCATATCTCAAAAATGTTCAATTTATCATCACTGTATGTCATTGCGTTTCAAAATACATACAAGAAAGGAAAGGTGTTCGATTTGCTCGATTTTGTGTTACAAATTTTAGCAAAAAAAAAGTGTTGCAAGTTTATTTGTGTAAATCTTTGGCATCTTTATTGTCATAATTATTACAATTAATTATCTGTCAATTTCAATAATCATCAATTTTGCAAAGGGAAAAAAAGAAATAACCTGTGAGTAGTTTTTTTAATTTTATAAAATAATGAATCGCAATTTATCGATAGCATCATTTCAATTTATCAACTAGCTAAAGTTTTAGCTAATTTTCCTTTTTGTAAAATTTTTTGTACGGATAAAGCTAAAAAATTGTCGCTGATGAAAGCGTAATTTTTTTTCTATATTATTTGAAATTGAAATATAATGTATTATAGTATTTTTATAAACTTAAATTGAAAATAATATTGTGTATTGTAGAAATTAATTTAAAGTATAAATTAATATTTCGTTTTATCACATTTAGAATCGTACAGAACTTGCTTTCGTGTGTGAAAAAATAAATTGTTGACAAACTGGAGATACGAAGTTCCTTTATCTCCGACTCTTAGGGGTCATGCGTGTTTTTATTTTGACTATGTGTACATACGTATTTTTATATTTATTAAAATTTTTCTTATTTCATTCACGCCTAATTAAATTGGAAATAATTTGAAATTTATCGTTTTTTAGGTGACCCAACTGGCTCCTGAGTTCCAGTTCATTTAAATACATATCTGAATTCTCAAGCTACTTGGAACGCTTGGAACCATTGCCACAAGAAGTGCACAACACTATAGTTTTGGCGTTAGATTAAAAACTATAAGGGATGATGGGAGGGTCCTGGTCAGTGCCCTTACAGGCCACCTGTTTGCGTTCAAGAGAGCCGCCTGAAGATTAGATTTCTTTAAAACTATTAGACGGGCCCCTTTTTGGAAAATCCGTGGAGTTAACATCTCCGTTGGATTTAATGATAGAACGTCCAAGTTCCCGTCCTTTTTCCAACTTAAATATACCAAAACTATTCTGCTTAGAAATGTGCTACCGTATGTACGAAAGTTTGAGTGTGAAGATGAGGTATAGTAAAAATCTTTAATTTCACAAAATCGTTTCTAATGGGGACATTCAAGACAAAGTGTAATTTATCTTCCTAAAGTTCGTCCCTCTTTAATAAATGTCAATTAGTGAAATGTCACTTTTTATAAAACGACACTTATTTTGTAAATATAGAGATTGAAAATGAGTAAAGATTATATATTATGTATAATGATTATATATTAGGAGAAATGTCAATACTTATACAATAAAAATTTAACTCAACTAATGTAGATTTTAATTTAGTCATGATAAAAAATCTAGTTTCCAAATTTTATATACTTTTATCACCTACAATATTATTTTGAATAAGTTACAGATCAGAACTGTGACAACAGAAGAGGACATTATGTGTAGCATAATGTCTCCTTCGTTGCCTTTGTGGATCATAGACTTTGCTTCTCAGCTCAGCGAAGTGAATGCGCATTCACCAAGAATCGCCCACGGGTGGGCCTGCTCTTCAACCAACTACGTCACTTGTAAGGAAATCACTTGTTCCACTTAGATTTTATTATTGCACACCTGCAGAGGGCGATGATGTATCACCTCGATTGCATTGAATTTGGTAAAGGTATTCAATTTCATGTTTTTTACGAGCTCCTAAAAGTATATTTTTTTTACAAAAAGATTTCCTTAATTGAAGAAAAAACCCAATCACGCAAACAAAATTAAGTAGGTATGTGGACAAACACTCTTGTAGAAGCCTAAAAATCTATTGTTGGAATAAACCAGTAATAATTCCACTCACGTTGCGAGTTAAAAAAAAAACTTGCAGATTGCAGAATGTGTGCATTGTTTCAGTGCAATCTAGAAAAGATTGAATATTAGAACAGTGAGTCTTTCAAAACTATTCTTAGCCTCTGGCACAAGTAATTGTTGGTGTTAATAAGCAATATGCACAGTTTATGTACATTTAGAACCTACAAACTTATATAAATTACGCAAATGCGTCGAAAAATTCTTGTCTTGCGAACGTGCTAACTCACGAGCTCGCGGTTTGCTAAGTCAATTGATCCATAAGACCCAAGAAACAAGTGACCCGTAAATATTATACTCACACAACACATATTATATTGTAGATCTGAAGGCCCTTGAACGAACACAAAGTGATTGTTTCGGGCTAAATGCCGCAATAATCTTATATTCATGTGCTGAATTTTCAATGTTATTACAGGAAAAGAGTAAAATGAGCTAGGTATGAGTCGATCAAGCCACTGTCCCTGTGAATTTAATTTCATCGGCTTATCTATCCACTCTTGAAGCAAACCACCCAGCCTGCGAGGACATACGTTCACCGATCCGAAGAGACGGTAAAATACATTGCGAACATGTCAAACTCCATGCATGATCCCGTTCAGGAAGATTCATGATTTTTATTTTCTCCAAAACTAATACTGTTACTATAACTGTATTTTCTTCTAAATCTCTTATATAAAGATGCAATCAATCATTTTGCATCCTACAGTACACTACGACTTATTAGTTGTATGTATACACATATGCATGCATGTATACGTGCAACAATGAGAAACAATCAAATAATTAACCTAGTTTTTATAATTTCCATACTACACCTAAGTTCAAGCAGTGAAAGCCAATAAATTCATGCACTGATTGTTTTTAAAAAAGATTTTATTACCTAATACATGATGTGTGATTAGATCTCAATATAATAAATTACTTGATTTTGCTAGATACACCCTTTTAGGTACAATTATAACAAGAAATTATTGTTCACCTAAAATATGATTTTATCATTTACAATTTATTACATTTTCCATATTAAGCATCTATTTAGTTTGATTATATTTCAGTAATTTAATATAACTCTCCGATATTTTATTCAAATTTTGTATTTTTCTAATAAATTATAAATAAATTATTTATTAGCAAGGAATATAATTGGGGCATTTATGAAAAATCATTTATACACTTTAGAAACGATGTGCATTTGGATTTATAATTTAAACGTCATTATAAATATATGTGGAGTTCGAATATCCGATAATACATAACCTGTGACAGGAAGTGAATTTGATTAGACATGTACTGATTTAACGTCACGCTTCATAAGTATATTATGTATATATAGTTATTACGCACAAAAAGACATATGCAAGTATATGTAATGAAATTTACAATTAAAACTAAAGATATTAATTCTTTATTTTTGACATTCTAAATATTTAAGAATAAATGCTTTTAATATCTAAATTTTGTGACAGTAAAATAATTTAATGAACTAAAAAACTATTGTCAACAAATGAGAATATATGTACATGTGATCAATTTATAGGTTTAATAATAAAAGAAAGGATCAAGAGAAACGCTTGATTAAGGGAACTACCTTAATAAGACAATAAAGGGTGACATGTTTAGTTTTTTGTACTAAAAAACTTATACAATGGCTCTGTCAAGCCTTGATCGTCTTTTCTTTAATTAACTCGACTGCACGTATTCTACTGAAGAATGTTTTTCTCTGATCCAGAAATCTATATGACTTTACGATCTGCACCTACAGCTTTTTTTTAATTTAATAGATGATCTATTATGCAAATACGTCATTTAATCAATATTGTCATCAAAATCTAGAAGAAATAAGGATTATATTATTATATAATATTTTATAAAAAATAAATGACAATCATATACACTATATTATAGGTATATATGTATAGAGTTTAAAGAGAGAGAAAAAAAAGTTAACGTTAACCTTCGAGAACCCCGTGATCTGGTGTCAGACACAGGACGGAGGATTGTCACGAGAACCCGGAGGGTTATTCCGGAAAGATCGTAAACGTAAAGAAGCGTGGCTCATAAAGTCAACTAACAATATGAACACACCATCAAAAGGAGTGAGCCTTCAGGGTAGCAAAATAGTGTTGGGGTGTAACTGCTGGACAGGTGAGGGGGGAGAAAAGGATCCAACAAAAACAGTTTACCGCATCGTCTCGTGAGCGTTCTTTACTCCTTTCGCAGCATCTCTGTCTGATATACGACTGCCTCGCGTAATGTGATTTACTCGTTGGCTTAATGTTGCGTTGTATTAATAAATTATCGGTTATTAAGTGCACAACCATTTGTTTTTAGTCAACGTCGTCGCATCATGGATAAGGATCAGTTCATCTTGAATTATAATTTATTTTATTGGCCACACTTCAACTTTTCATATTCATATTCTGTTCACGTAATATTTGAAAAAGATATCTCCGATAATGACTTGTAAAATTTATTTATATTTATTTTCTTGAAATGATCCTTTAAACAATTAAGTGTTAAAAAATAAAGCGAACTTGAGCATATAGTATACATATATATATACGAATTGCGAAATCAAAAAGTGGTACCGTTTCAAAAATTAGTATATCTAATACTCAAATATGTGTAACGATGTTTTAAATCACTGGCAGATATACAAAAACGTTTTTATATAATTTATAATGGATATTTCGTGTTTCTTCTAATGTTCTATAATAAAGAACAGTTATCCTAACGTCGATAAAGCATAGAAAATATTAATGTACATTAAGTCTTAAAAGAAAGTAAAGAGTAAAGATTCTGTATAGAAAGAAAAATTCTTTAATAAAAGATGTAATATAAGAACATAACTCTTTGAAATGCGACTTACGTCTTGCATTAATTGCTCTCTTTCGATCTTCATATTAAACACTTTGTTTAATATGATTAAATAATTCGCGCCTACGCGCGATCATTAGCGGTATTACTTGACCTCAACAACTTAGTCATAGAATCTGAGACTCTGAGAAAACGCTGATATAAATAACATCGATCGCCAGCAATTGTATTAATTATTATTAATAATTATAATAATAATTAATTATTTATGCTACATAGTCAGGAAGGCTCAAACGAGTCAAGGGATAAATCAAATTTCTTAAACGTTACGTTAAGCAAGGGAGTTGACAACAATAAAAAGAAGATTGTACATGGCTGAAAAAGCTAAATCATTGACAACGTTGGTTGCTGACTCGACTTTTCCTTGACCCTCTCATATATTTTTGCAGATTTATTGTAGTTCATTTTACTAATCTTTGAATATAGTCATATTCTTTTATACTGATATAAAAAAGCAAGACATAAACGTGGTTAACGTTATCTTAATTTTTGTGATTATATAATAATTATAAATGAAAATAATTAAAAAATTTAAAAACCGTATCATTATTTACAATAGTGAAATAAAACAAAATTTTCCAAAGTAATTTTTAAAAATTTAAACACTACTTTGCAAATAAATAATATTATCGTTATACCATATCGAGTGTCGGCGGAAAGGTATAAGATTTTGTCGGTTCCTTGACTGTCACACAACATTGGAAGTTAGTACTGACGTATATACATGCGCGCACGTTTGTTAAAGCAGTAACACTTTAAACGACTTGGAAGTGCAAAAGTATAAACGGATAGACAATGCTTTGCATGGTATTGTGTTATTGTAAACACTATGAAAAGGATGCCGATCCTTTATACAAAAGCACCATAAAGGGGATAACAATTTAGTTGTATAACAAAATATTTTTTAAAGGAGCAAAAAAATTGTATCTCTTTACACTCGTTTTAGCTTTAAATCAATAATAACAAAAAAATTTCCCTATAATATTCAACAGTTAAACAGTTTCTCTTGAACAAAAAAATTAACTGAAAAATTAACGAAGAAAAGAAAATTTGTCCAACAGAAGAAGGAATAGACTTCGATAAAATAATAAAAAAATTAGGGTGACAAAGAAAAAATGCACATAATATACTTTCGATGTCTGTCTTTCTCTTCTTCTTTTGGTGGATTGAGTAGCTAGAAGGAGTTTGGAATGCCAGTGTCGAAATGTATGTGATAAAGTTTTGTTTAAACTGAAATTTAAAGCAATCGATAATCTTTGTAAATATAGTAGGCAAATTGCACCTCCCAATTCTATAACTCAATCTGTGTGCGGACGCACGTTCTAATACTAGTCAAGTAGCAGTGAGTGCTTCCAGAACACTCACTGCTACCCGACTGGTATTAGCGCGTGTCTCTGAGCGTCGGGCGAGTTATTAGATCCAGGGCCTCAATTTATCTCATCACCCGTCGTTGACCCGTTGCTAGTGAGTTAGTGACATCAATAAATCAACTCTATCAGTCTTTTCATCAACATTAATCATTTTAATGATCCACAGAATCATTTTATAACTTCACTTATCTTGGAAGCCTTGAAGCTGAAATGTTTTGTAAAAAGGTGTATGCCCGTCTTAAACTTTATTTGGCGAATTATTAACTTTATTTGTTGCGTTATTATAATATTCCTATAACATCATTTTGGTCTATTTAGATAATATAATTCTTATTACATACAGCAAGTCAAGTGGATATGAGCACCAAAAATAAAAGATTTAAAAGTGAATATATATGTGCTATATTCAGGATGTGGAAATCAAGTTTGCATTTTTTAAAGCCGCCTGACCTGCTCTGACCTGCTAACATCTGAAATCACGCTGGTCAAGTGTTTCGTGTTGTGGTCATATCTAACGGACCCATGCAATATACTTAGCCATTTGAAATAGATTTCGCTTTGCAGATACGGTTACAAGACGTGTAATAACGTCAAATGTAACTCATCAACTCAGTAAATTGAAGTAGAGCTGATTTTTTCTTCAATTAACTCGAAGGGAAAAAGAGATATGAAAATTTGTTCTATTTTAAATTGAACCTGCTTTAAAACAAGATGAAATTCTCTATCACGATAACTAAATTTTGGTCAATATTGACAAATTGTGAAAGACTGGAATTGCGAAGTAAATAACAATATAAAATGTTATAAATTACACTTTAAAGAATATTGTAAACTTACAGAGTTTAGTCTCAGCCTGTACCCGTCCTCCATCTTGGAACTGCTTTTTTACGTTGTCATTTTTAGGGCAAAGGAAACATTCACTCGCGATTTTTGAAATTTCGAGCACTCTAGAACCACGTGTTGACAAACTGGAGAGAGTCAACTAACAATCCGATCGCGGTTTTAAGTATTTCGAACACTTCCGATATTTAAAGATTACTGCAATTTAGAGTAAAAAATAGAAACCCTACATGTCTGACCCTGCCATTGACTGATGTCATGTCATCAGAGAGGGGACACAAATGCGTGGTCGTATGCAAAATATAAGCGAGAAGGTAATTTTCAAATTTTGCACCAATCACTCTGTACAGAAGTAACTGACGTAATTTCAATTTATTATATTTGGTAGTAACTTTTAAATTGTTTCCAAAAAGTTATATCGCCATAAGAATCTTAAAATTTATTACCTACAGTCTTTAAGATAAAAGGTGGAAAAAGATGATGCTTCAAAAGTTTAAAAAGTGACTACAATGTATTTTAAGATGTTTCTTTTTACAGTGAAGCGCTGCGATAAATTTCCACATCCTCTTCACACAATATCTTGTGGCGTAAACGGAAGTGATTTAAAGAATTTAAAATAATCGGATTCTTTAAGTTTTTGTGGGGTTCGACTTGAAGGGATGCATTAAATTTGTTCCAAAGAATGAATTCTGGGCGCAGTCCGGGGCATCCTTCCGATTGTCCCTATTAATATTGAATGCTTGATGTCCTCGTTTCCTGACTTGCCCAAGTTATATGCTCGTACTCAATGCATGTCTCGCCTTGTACACAAGTGATGAGATGATCAGTCTCATCATACATATTTACTTGTCGGTCGCATGAGTGAACCGGAAAGGTGGGGCGATGATCGAGAATACTTTAATCGATGACCGGACGACGAAGACCGAGGTCGAAGATGTGGAGCGAATATAAGCTCTAACTATATAATATCCAAACTAAATATTTATTCATTCCCATGAAGTCGCTTCAGGGTACGTGATTTCATTAATTTCCTCTGGTCCACTTGTGTTCACGATATGAATCTTAAGGTAAAAACTTAGCTTGGGAATAGTGTACTGAAAATGCAATTCATATGTTGATGTTTTAAATTTATTTAATTTGGAGGAGCATTTATATTATATGTGGTACTCCTATTTGATGAAGAGTCTTTCAGAAGGTGAAGTTTACAGCAGCGCCACAATAATTAGTACTCCAGTTTTTCAGATTCTACTTGCAGATAGCGGTTTGTAACATTTCAGAAGGAACATGTCGGTTGCACCGCACAACATTGTCATTCTTGTAGTCTGTACAAGATGTTGTCTTTGTCATAACTGTATAGTGGCACGCCATATTATAGTAAGCACGAGCTTACTTTGCTTTGTAAACGTGAAACGAGAGTATCGCGTGACCGCCAAGCAGTCCCTCTAAACTGTAAATAGAGATTTAATTAAAACATCAGCGAATTTATCTACATGTAAAGAGAGAATACTAGTTTCAATCGCTCAAGAAATTACTTTTATATGTTAGTATACATGTATCTCGCCACTGAAGCATTTGGCAACGTTCTTGGCGAGAGCCAGATAGACCAGCGAGATGTAAGGAAGAAAGAGGGCGTTCGTTAATTTTCATGGAATTCCGCAGACTATGCGACAATACGAGGAATACAGGTGGACACAAGATGCAAGATAGGAAGTAATGCACGACTGTGACTCGTAACGGCACGACTTGAAACGAGAAACAAACGAGAGCACCTTAACTGGTACGTTTTGACACGTGCTGGGATTATTCTCACTTGCTCTTCTCGTAATCTGTCTATACTTGCTCTCCGAGATCGCGTCCTGCTAGCGTGATCGTGGCATTCAATTCTTGGAATAGCCAGGAGACTGGTTCTCGCGGTCACATGAAGAATAATTTGTGGATTGACTATATACTCGACTTTTTTAGATTATACTTCATGCTGTGGTTTTCGATTATGTTAAACACAGCATGAAGCACTTGTATACGATACATTTTCAATGAATTAAGTGCCAATTTAAAAGCGACTGCTACTGTAAAGAACAAGTTTCAAAAATGCAACAATAAATTCTTATAAGACGCTAATCTCTTTCCGGAAGAAAAACTAATTTTACATCATTTAAGATATATACAATATGTGTATATCTAAGATGGATTAAATCCTTATTATTAAAAGAGCGGAAAAGAGCAGAAATTTAGAAAAAAACATTCTTACATTAGTCTGAATGTAAAAGGTGGCAGAATTATTACCCTTTTAATAACAAGGTCAAGGTTAATTCAAAGGAAAAGAACATAAGATTTTCTTTATTCAGGTAACTCAGGTTTCCCCACTTTTCCTACTCCCTTTATTATTCATTATAAGAATAATAAAATTGGATTTTTATAAATTTAGATGTGCGGAACTTAAATAATTATTATCAGACAATGATGACTATAGGGTGACAATACCGTGACTGTGGTAAAGTCTCTTTGCTGATCGCATTAAGTTTAGGTAATTACAAAATACACTGATCCTTTTCTAAAAAAATTTACTAAATATAATAATGTTTGAATTGCTTTAGAAAAGCTGTTTGAGCTTTTCGAAGTATTAGATATACTTTTATACTCGCTTTTAAGTGGCTTTTCAATTGATCTCTAAATCTACTTTTGTATAAGGGATAATGTTTAAGTATTTAACTCTTTTAGAGTTGCATTTATAACTTTCAGACATATGCTCACACATTCTATGTTTATCTTACGGTCCACAAGATGTTAAATTTAATACTGTAAATGAAGACAAATGTCCAATACACTGTACGCCCTTGCCCACATTTAGTTCCTTTTGTATTGCAAACATTTAAACAATATATTCTTTTCAAGCATCAAAATTGTATATTTTGATGCAATATTAGTAAACATAACTATTGATTTGATTGTAGGTGTATATGAAATTAAAATTGTCAAAAATATCAATTTAAAAATGGATCTATATATGTATATTTGACAAAAATGGGATTGGTGTCTGGGTTAAGAGCGGTGAGAATGAAACACAAAGTTCACATATGGGGCACGTGCGCTTACTCCTGCTGGTGGTAGATACTCATCAGAGTCAAAAGGGGAAAATTCACTCATCGAATTAATTGGGCACGCCTTGATGATACATACTGTACCATTTGTACACTAAAACACCTGAAAGAATTTTTATTTTCATCATCCCAACTATTTTCAAATTGTGAATTTGTTATATTCATTCAAATGTGATCTAAAATGTCAATAGATATATTATACATATATAACATTTGGCAAGAATTGCAACACGTGACTTTAATTAAATAACCTTGGGATTATATTTGGTCAGTGTGACCAGGTATACATGGCACGAGCCAGAGCCGGTTGACTCTCATTAGTGACTCATCAAGAGTGAGGGTAACCTGCGCATAATGCAGTGCATAAATATGTATATATACATACATACACTAATATAAAATAATGTAGCTAGTTAATGTACTGAAATTTAATTAAGGCTTTCAGTTAACAAATACCACAAAAAATATTACGTTAACTTAACTACTATAATGTCCCTGTAACATGTCACAAAATACCCGCTTAACAGTAGCATATTTTTCCAAAGACCTTGATAAGTTTGCCCAAAAGAAATTATTTCGGGATATGGATGCTATTTTCTGAATTTGAATCAGTGAGAATTTCACTAATTCAGATTAAGAGAATAGAATTTGCTTTTATAAACACTGAAATATTAATAATTAATTTATCAATGATTGTATCAAGCTAGGCGTATTTGTGTTAAAAGGGAGCACCCTTTAGTTATTATCGTTAAGTTTTCGGATATAGGAATGGTTTTACACTAATATATACATACGCATACATTTATGCGAGGGAGTGTACGTGAGTCGTCTCCTCAACTTTTTTGTGGATATTTAAATAACTGACGTCAATTGAAGTAATCACCTTATCAGATCTTACATGTGAGTCCATATGTTCACTGGCAGTACATGGTATGGTGGGTTAATTGGTGTTTATATCTTTTTTTTAAAATCAGTCGGATCGGCAATGCTTTGTTTACTAAAACTGGACAAACACACAAATAGTTGGAAAATGACAATCCATCTTGTCATTTGATTTGCACAATGTAACTTTTGACATTAAGTAAACATCGAATTCAAAGAATTTAAAGGTTTTTATTTTATGAATAATTATTTGTCATGTTATTGAATAAATTGAAGAAATCCCTTGATTCTAACTAAATGTTTTACAATTTCAAAGCGTCTTAGTTGGCATAAATTTACAATTCATGTAGCATATATGTTAGTTTATTGAAGCTGCTTTTTACCTTATTCATTAAAGAAGAGGGCTAAAGATACGCGAAAAGGTGTAAGTATAGGTGTTACTGAGGCCACCCACAGTGCCAACTTATCCGGGATCTCCGGGAGATGCAAGTATGCCATCACTCGAGGATTCTTTGGTAAAGACACTTCTCAAGTTCCATATCCTGTTCAGTTGAGAATTCCTTGTATTGTTTTCTCTATCATTATACAATAAACACGGTCATACTTTTCTGTTGCTCCACAGTTTTTATTTGCGGGTTTAAGATAATCTTTTATTCATCGTTATGATAATTCCTTGTTAGGAAAAAAATAAATCAGAAGTAAAAAATGCGTTTGCTTTTACTACTGCTGAAACATTGCTATACTTTTCGGTTTGTTGTAAAGTAATAAGCATTTATTAATCTTTTATGTACTTTACACAGTTGGTAAAAATATTATTTTATTTTATAAAATAATAATTTATCAATTTACAAAAAAGTTTCAATTATACTTAAAAATAAGTATGGGTTTCGGTTGTTATTTTATTTAATAGATCTTGAACACAATAAAGTTTGACCAGCAATATAGAAATAAGAGCTACTGACAAGCCGACAAAAAGTTATCTTTCCTTCTTCTTCTTCTTCTTCTTCTTCTTATGAAGGTAAGTCGTTCAATATTGGTGCAGTGGTGGTCCTGGTTCAAGATCTTTATCGCACTCGTGCTTATATAATACTCATATGTATAAGATGAGACGTCTCGTAAAAATCAATAATTACGAGAAAATTTAGAATGAGACCAGTCGCGGTATAGGAAATATTAATCACTTTTTCTACTTTTTAACAGAATACATGATGTTTACAGTCAAAGAGATATTCACCATAAACCATCTGGTGCAATAAAGTAATTGTACCTATAATATAGCAATCATATGTGTGTAGCTTCTCAACTCCTTAACTTCTAAAGTTAATAAGTTCTTAACCCTTGCTTTTGTTTATTTAGAATGATGAAAAGTGGACAAATGCATACTAATAGAGTTTGAAGTGCATTAGATAGTGTTTGAAATTACATCAAAGAATATATGGTATATACATATATCTTTTTGATGAATCATTCGAAAACTAGCATGTGGCACTGCATCCATATGGTTGTTACGAAAACGGCACACCCACGTACCCTCTCGAGTATAATGCTTGGGTGTAAATTAATAGCTAATTTCTCAGTAAACTGTGAAATTCAGACCATCAGACTACCTGTTTCACCCCTGACAGACGGTCCACGCGCTGTACTTCAAATAGAACCAATCCATTAGAAACGCGCTGGGTTACTTTTATAGTTCTATATTAAAGTCCAAAAATATATGGTTAAATTATCTAAAAATTAAATACATTTCTGACGCGTTCTAAATGAATTAAGAAAATAGGTACATACAATCGCGTATGTTAAAGTTTATACCTATTATTCTATTCTCAATAATATTTAGAGTAAAATAGAAAAACCTTGTACTCATTTTTGTTGCGTATAAAATTGAACCAATACAATGCTAAATGACATAGAAGGTCATCTACAATGTTCAATTTTGTTGCCTTCCAAATTCAGTCTTCTGGAATTTAACTCAGTTTTTTCTCCAGACTAAAAGTACCCTTCAAATTCTACAAGCTTGTATTTCATAAGATGTGCTACAGCCGACTTAAATTAGAAGAACCCGCATTTGTCTGGACTTTTAGTTAGGGGAGAAAAAATAGACTGAGTTTATTGACAGATGATTGTACATTTTAGATAGTCATCGCAGACGTCTAATATTCATTTTTGACGTCAAACATTCCGCTTGATACAATTCAATCACAATGAAACGCATAGTCAAGGTGCAGTTACCAATTTTTATTTGAAACTCTAATAATTTTCACAGATAATTACCTCCGACGACTGCATGACTGTAAATCCACTTGAGCAATACCATCAATTGAGTAGACAGGGTCGGATTCAGAGTTGTACATGCCCTGGAGAGTTTTATTAATAAAGCCTCCTCCAATTTTCCCTCATCCAAGAGAAATTGAATTTTCCATCTAAACGTTTTTCTGGATGATTCAGTACATTTTTTAAAGAATAACAGATAAATGGGAGGATCAAATATATATTCCGCCTATATGTTGATTTTGAAAAAGCTCAAGGTCTTTGCTTAATATTTGCACTACAGAATTTGTACGGAAAATCTTCGTTTCCTGTTTCGTTAAAATATTGTACGAATTTTAACAATACAACATCAATCTATTCCTTTCGATAATGCAGGAAACTAAATTCCATTTAAAATCTTGTTGAACTGTGTGCCTAACCAACAAGCCCACTGGCTAAAATGTGGACAATAGTCCATGGGACATCCGCATCCGGTTCACCTGCAGGCTTTGATTCTGTGGAGATTTAAAAAGAACGAGACAAGTTTAGAAGCAAACTTTTCCACAGCTATTTTCAGCAAGGGATTTAATGTTATACAATCAATTTAAATTGATTTGTTTCGTTGTAAAGTTTAGTAAAGCATAATTTTCATATTTTGAGCTTTACAACTTATTGTTGTAAATTTAATGACGAATACAGAGAAATGTATGAGAAGCTGGCGAAATGACTTATTTTACTGAAGAAGGCGCAAATCTCAATGGCTCTATAACTGCTTTAGATAAGGATTGAGCAAACTTCAACAGGAATGCTGTTTTACATAAACTCACCGTACTGGATGCAGATTCAACAAGTCTTTGTGACCGCCATCGAACACTTTAATGAATTACCATTGCTTATAAGAACATATTACAACAAGAAAAATGCTCTAAACTACGCTTAGGGAAGACAACGTATAATGTTCCTTGGATTTTTTCATTTGACCTTCGTATATGAAAAGCGTATAAAATTTCTCGCGCTTTTGTCTTGAGATTTTTAAACAATAGCAAGGTGCACAAACTCTCTAGTTTCCCAAGACCTAGCCCCAAGACAGGGTCAAGACTTGGAACTTTACATTTTAGATTAAGCGAGATCGCAAGAGGATATTGAGCGCACCAGATCTCACAGGATCACGACAACCATCTAATTGCTGCATTATAATTACAAATCACTGTTATATGCGGCAGGGTGCAATATTCGTGGCTTTGTATTGTCTAAAGGGCGTGTGTATTATAATTATACATTGACATATTGCCATTGACTCCGTTGAAAAATTATTTACTCTGGTGACATCAAACAATATAAAATTTGTAAAGTGGGAATAATTTTAGCCTGATTAAGTCAAGTTTCTATTGATATGTGCAATTTTACATAATATTTTAGGCGTCAAAAGAGTTATTCTGAAAAATTTCATTTTTTCATCTCTTACTTTGTGATTGCGTGCACTTGATATAGGGAGGCAAATTCCAAGCGGAGAACTCTTAAAGATTTACCACTGAGAAAAAGATATTTTCAAAAACAATACACATTTTTCTTTTTTTGTTTTAAAGTGTATGTGAAATAAATTGCTTATTTCTTTTTCGAGAGTAATGTTGCTTCAATATTTCATCAAATTCCTTGGGACACATGTATTTCTATCAGAAAGCGGATACAGGACGAGAGTGAACGCGTGCCACAGGGTGCATTCCATTGGCGTCGGGAAAAGGGAAAATTTCTTTTTTTTATTTTTACAAACTTTTAATACAAGATCATTTTTTTTACTTCTGATGATTATTTCAATAAAATAGACTTAACAAATTTTGTTATATTTAAAACATTTAGAATTCGAATTTACATGCATTTTTTTCAAATTCTCCATTTCATGTATTTTCAATTTTATTCAAATAATCATCATAAGAAATTGAATTCGAATATGCAGTTACTTGACTATTATCAAATAAAAATATAATTTAAAATTGTATTCACAATTTTACTTGTATTTTATATTTAGTATAGAAAATGTAGTATTTTGTACAATTTATAATACAAACATAAATTTATTAAAAACACAAAATTTTAACAATATTTTCTATTTTTTTAATACAATGTGTATTTAATATTTGTCAAATGTTTTGTATACCAATACGTTTTTTAAAAGAAATTCTTAATGCACACTCCTGACTACGCCAATGACGCGCCGGCATCGAGTTTTAATGCGGGGGAGAGCCTCGCCTTCGCACCCGGAAACCTGTGCTAGCAGGTTCTTTAAGCGCAAAAAAAAAGATTCAAAGCTCCGGATAAACCGCTTCTTTCAGTCCCACATCTTTTTGGCTGAAAGGACGAAACTATTTTTATACGGGGGATGCTGGTACTGTTGTAAATATATTTTTGAACATATCTCCACTGTTTATGCAATTAATATAGAATCATTTGCATAAGAAATTTTTATTTAAAATAATATTATCAATAAATTTTTTGTAAGTTTAATGTAACTCATCAATATAATGAGTATGTATGTGGAATAAATAAGATTTAAATTAAAAAAATTATTCAAGTTAACTGAGAGAAAAAGTTACAAGAGTATAAATATATATAAAATTTTTCGATATTATTCTTTTGCTTTCACGGATACTACTTTCTCCAAACGTATACCTGTGTTTCGCACCCACCCACATAAATACACCTACACAGCATCCAGCATACAAGCATGAATGATTCATCCACGTTTGTAAATCAAGATTCAAAACTGCTGAGACCTACCAAAAAATTGAGTCTGTATTGTATTAAAAGTTTTCTGCTTTTCTCTTCTAACTTTAACCATAAATAATTGCTAATTTTTAGTTTAAATTGAATTAAGTAGAATATTAAAATTAAATAAACGTTAAAAAAATGCTTTAAGAATAAGCGAGTTTGTTGATGTGTACAAATCAATATACGGAGGTTTTTTACTTATAAAATTGATAATTTTTCAAAGTTCTTACAACTGAGATTGAGAAAATAACAGAGCGGTTGTGTTGTCCTTGATGACAATAACCTCCTGAGTATTGATGATGGCTACAACACCTGCAGCATCACCAGCATTTCCCACTGAAAAATTAAAATACATTTCATCGTAAATCAAACACATTAATATTTTTAGTCACTGTGCTTTTTCATTGTAGTATAGTTTACTGGGTCTACATACTTTAGAAACCAAGTTTCTTATCTCAAAACCATAAATTTGTTGTTCTTCAGGTAAATAATTTCATTACTATATAAAAGCAAATTAGACAAATTACGAGTCAATCTAGCATTATTGCAAGAAATTTTTAAACATTTAATTGCACTATGTATGCAATTATACATGTCTCGTTCTCTCACGGTTCAATCGTGCAAAGGCAATCAATACGATTTAATTTACAGCTTGCCTAAGTTTAAACTACTGGTCGAGGCACTCTAATTGCAACTTGAGATTCAGTAAAAACTAAAGTCGTAAGCAAACGTAATTGGGACGAATGGTTTTGTACATACACCTTCTTGTTTTGTGTTCCCCAACACCTATCATTTCGACATTTGATAATTTGATACATAAGCAAACAATTATCAGTATGTATATCTGAGTTGGCAGCGAAAAACATTATTTCATGAATATACATTACAATAAAACTTGACAGTCTTAAAACTGTATGATTTACCATAGCACACAGCTGCAAAAATTTAATACATATGTATATTCATCGAATGAAGCTTGCTTTAATTTTTCTTAAAATTATTATAACTATATCTGTATCTTATTTGTGCATTATACTATGAGAAATATATATACTATATAGTTGTACCACATACACGTATTTATGACAAGTTGTGAGCTATACGAGAAATAAAAGAGTTTTGGATGCAATGACTTAAAATTGTTTCGTGACTGAGTTTCTTTCCACAAGAGAAACTATTGTCCAATTTGCGAGCCTGTAGATGGATCGTAAATTACAGTGACGCAACTGTATCCTTTCACATGTGAAATGGACCTGCTCTAGATTTGAGAAAGATCAGCCACGAGAGAGGTCGTGATAATAATATATATCTATCCAGTGAGGAATTTTCCATTGGACCAGTATTGGTCCAAAACTAATTTTGGACCAATAGTGGATAATGCGTGGGAAGTCAACGCCTTTGCTATTTGAAGAGGAAGATTTTTCTGCACGTTATTCGTTTCATGTAACTTTGCTAATCTTTATTTCCGACGACCTACCGTTTACACACGCATATTATAAAGAAAATGAATTTTTTTAATCTTGTAATTCCGTGTATTACATTATTGAATACAAAACATTGAAAAATACAAAATAAATGTTCCTTTTCCACTGCTTTTAGTAATAATACTGTAATTTAGAAAAAAGAAAAGTGCAAGAAAATGAAAGAAACAAATCATAATAATGTTTTATTTTAAAAAACAAAATTTCAAATGGCGCCGTATTCATTTGCTTGCGAACAATCGCACGCATTAAAGAAACAGAAAACCTGTTATTGATCCATACGCAAACATTGATTTAAATCACAGGATTTACCTCGCAATTGCATTATTCATTTCCGTCTCTCTTTTTACATCTTATTTTTTTAGGTATAAAAAAGTACAGCAGTAAGATTCTTGCCGAGAAATAATGACAAGTTTTTGTTGCTCCACCTAATTGTAATATTTTTGTGAATGTATATCAAACATATCAGGTGTTAGTTTTAAAAATTGGTTTTATTTGTGCGGTTCCTTGATAAGAAGCGCTAACAGCGAGAACGTTTATGCAGACTTGTACGCACAATTGCAGATTGTACGGAGCCAATAAGAGGGAGCAATAAGACCCGATTGAGTTAAGTCCTCGCACGAGTGTTCGCCAATTATCTCAGACGGGTACTCCACTCTAATTGGACTTTCTGCTTGTGGGTGTGAGTAAAAGAAAGTGTAAAAAAGCACTGCGACTGACTTATAATTGGCTGCCGTTAAAAGTATTCTATTTCTTCAGAGCTATCCGATTCTGGAAATTATATTACACATATATTTATTTTATTGTAACATACACTTTCTCTATCACAATCTTTATAGTGCAGTTTAGAAAATTTACTTCTTTTCAAATAGAATTTTTATTGTAACGATACAATCTTCTGAAAATGCACCTTGCACTACAAGGCTGCTGCTTCTTCACCTGCAACTTGTGGCCCGCATCGTCATATTATACAACCATTCCTAAGCATGACATTACGACGGTTATACTATTAAATTTATTTATGATTGACCCTCTTTCTTAAAACAAGAGATTTCTTAGAAATTTCTTTGATGCTCTTTTGAATTTTCTTATCTTTTCAAAATTTCTCTCTTTAAATGTTTAAAGGTTTTTACAAATAACTCAATAGAAATGTTTACCTATTGTATACACCATTCTTTTATGGGTGAATATTGTTGCATTGCTTTCTTTATTAATTTTCATCAGATAAAACAAGATATAAATTTTTAAACTTTCAGTACTGCACATTGTAATACATTTTTTAAAAATAAAACACTTATATTCGAAACATTCCTCAAATGCCATCGCAGAGATATGTATATATGATGATGATACTGAGACTTTCTTTCGATTCAAAGATGCTGGGAATCTTTTTTGTACTTGTTATAAAAATGAAAGCTTGCTAGTGGGTAGTAGATGCAAAGTGGATATGCGGCACGAGCGGGCGTTAAATTCAATAAATTTATTTTTATTGCTCATGCCCGCCACCGTTCCCCTCATCGTCTGTCTGTTGTGTGTATTGCCTTTGTTCTTTTTCGCTCGTTCAAATTCAATTGCTTTTCGATTGAATTATTATGAGACATTAAACTTCACATTTCACTCATAAATCCTTCCAAATACCATTATAAAATTAGGATAAAGACATTAAAATAATTTTCTTTCTATTATTTGTCCTTATTTTCAACATATGTATGTATTGTCTCTATTAAAAATAATGACATTTACATGTGTGTGAAAATGATGTGTAACATTTAAGTATATTTGCGGCAAATAGTGCCAAGAACATGATTTCCTGTTTATTGCGGGAATGGTTGGCGCGTGCATGCCACGCGACTGTCATTTTCTCGAGGTTGGAATATTTTTAATGGACTCTTCTAACTATTAAAGACGCTTTCAACTAAAGTATTGTTAAATAATAAAGAAATGACGGAAAAGAATAATTAGGGGGAATCTTTTATGAATTGATGACATTATTTTTGTTACTATTTAAGTAATATATAATATTCTGTAAATCTAAAATTTACAGTTTTATAAATTTTAATTTAATAAAATATTTTATGTTTATATAATGTAATACTGAAAGTTTGACATCTGTTAATTAAAAATTTTATTTTTACGTAAAAATGTTCCCTTTATTATACTTATGGATAAAATGTTTTACGATATATTTATCGAAATGTAACCTAAATTACAGTTGTTATAGTTCATTGGCCTTGAATGAAGCAGAGTGCATATATACGCGTTCACCACAACAATTATTAAACATATATACAAATGTCACTTGCTATCTTTGAAAATCGTGCGGGTAGCTTTGTAACGTGCAACACACCTGCGAACAACACCCGCGCCCGCACAACCCCTAACTTGTGTTTTGTAATTTCGTTACATTAACATTTGCCTTCTGTTTTTTTTAAAAACTGGTTACTATGGAGAACATTACATTACAGAGACCAATGTATTCATGTTGAAACATACATTTAGGAAAATGCATACATTAAACGGACAAATGTAACAAATTGTAATTGCTCTTTTCGAAAAATATAAAAGTTATTTATTACACGTTTATATATTTTTTTATCTCTAAAAATAAAGTCAATATTACCTGCGCGATAAATTAAAAAGAAACTTTTGGTGAATTTATAAAATTTTGGAGAGTATTTCGATGTTAATGAACATTGTTATAGACCAACCCCAAGGGGTACGTTTCCTGTTGGAAGGACTAAAACACCTGCGACCACCAAGACGTACCTGCGGGGTAGCCGATGCATGTTTCCTTAGCATATGTTACCCTCTTGCAAGTAGGTATATTAAACGCGTGCCAGCAACTACGGTGCAGGACCTGCTACCATTTCGGAATCACGCAACCATGATTCCGCCGGACCTCCCGCACCTGCAGTCCTGCACCCCCAAGAGGACGACAAATAGAATATTGTTATAGTTACATCTTTAACATTTCTTGACGCTAATACCAAGTTGTTCATTGGGCAGACGGGCTGCACTTCCTGTAGGGTGCTTGCGCGAACACCAGCAGCCTGCAAGTCTTGGCATTCTTAGGGGGGTATGTAGTTCGCCTGTGCGTATGAGCGTGACAGACAGGTGACACGTGCCAGCCACGCGTTTTTCGAATTAATGTAATTCCTTGCTAGAGGAGTTAATTTCAGGATAAACAGTTACAGAAAATGAAAGAACGCGCAGGTAAGCCATGTAATATTCAACAGGACGCTGACGGTTTTCGGGTTAGACGTAATGTGTATGTACATTCACTTTCAACAACATTTCAAGTAAATGGTCACCATTCATGTTTCCATTAATGTTCGCAATTGACTGATGTTAATAGTAGAAAAGCGAATGAGTCGAACGCGATACACGCTAGCTATAAAACCCCATGATCTATAGGTGCTAAATAGTAGAAAGTCTCCATTATTTCCTGCATGATTCACTGGTCAATTTTATTCCAATCTTAATGCAATTTCAGGTGCGTAAGTAAATAAATTTTCCACAGTAGAGATCGAATGAAAAGCAGGTGAAAAAATTGAGATGAGCTATTTGGATGACAAGTTCATTGGAGAATGACACAACCTGTGTGGCTGTTCACCTCTTGTTCCTATGAACATAAAACTGTTTCATACCTTCGTAATTTACAAGATATTTACAGCTCGCTTCGTTATAGCCCGATGGAGGACTTTCGTCTCGATATCGTATAAGAATGGGGTTCACGATTTTCCTAACTGCATGAAGCATCTTCGTGAATCCCGTTGCTGTAACGAGATCCTTGAAATTATACCAGTCACGAGTCCGGTAAATTTATAGTTTCTAAGGATCGAGATACCAAAAACTGACATCTTCCTTCATAATAAAATCATATAATAACTTGATTTGAATGATTATTTATTCCTCATGTGGTTTAAGGTGACCCACTCAATTCCACTGATTGGGAGAAATAGTTTTTTCTTCACATATAGGTGCATGTATACGCAATCTGTATAATTATAGAAATGGACAATTTTGTAAATTGAAAGTAATTGCACAACTAGCAAAATTTACGAGTTGATCGGATGTTAAATGATGTAAATTACTAAAATGAAGTTTTGTGTGGACTGCTGTTCCGGGTACAGGGTGAGGGATGTATAGCGGATATAATAGGAACGAGTACTGGACCAAGCGTGGGTAGAGGATTGAGTTTCATACAAATCGCAAGTAACCTAAACCAAAACCTGCTAGTGTGCCCCAGAATCATGCATCAATAATGACAAGCTTCTCCCGCTTGCGTACAACTGCAGGAAAAAGCGTGAAATACGAACGAAGAGGTTCAAAGTAAAGTATTTGAATTCATGCGTGCCAGGACTGCAATAAATGCCACATCCTCTTATTGTGTGATATTTCATTCGATTTTCGAGGCAGCTTGTAGGAATTTTTCTGAATGTGATATCTTTTATCAATAAAGAATTTATTTACACTTTTAACTTTTTAAAATATGGTCATGGAAAAAACTGTAGGTGCAGTAAATTTCTCCTGACAAACAAAAAATTCACAGTAATTGCCCTGGAATATAAATGTTTATGGTGCTCTTAAAAATTTAATTATTTATAAATACGTGTATGTAAAACTCAGACCATATCTGTAGAAGAAAGTATTTAAGTGCTTCAGTTTTGTCTATACATATTCCCGTGTAGAAATTTCTTTCGACCCCCGACCGGAAGCGATCCAAGTCCTTGCAGGTTGTGAAATACTATATATAAAACCGACAGAGGGACCGAGTTTTTTCTATCCGATCTGACTTTTTCAACATTTTAACACGTATTTGATTTGAAAACTTTTTTATAGTGTATTTAAAGTTTCTTCCCATTTTAACTGAGACTTTTCTCCGTTCCTCGTCTCATAGCTTTTTTCCAAGTATTTCAATAGTTCTTATACAAAAGCTAAAATCTTTGATATAAAATGTATTTTATTTATATTCATTTCGATGTAATCATTGATTATTTCTTGACAAACGGACAGAGGCAAAAAAATCATCTCCCACGCTTTCATATACAGATCGCAGTTTCCTATATTAAAAGACATTTGATTCAGCATCACGCTTTGCTCGTTGGGATCTTCCACTCCTTTCAAATGATACTCGTTTAACATATGAAAAAGTCTTCGAAAGATGAATGGGGACGCAAGCTTTTGTAAAATAAATGCTTTCGTCTTTTTCTTTTTCTGCCAAGAGGCGACAGGTTGGGGTCACGCCCGTCACTGAGCAGCATACATGAATGTTTATTCCTTTTAGGCCTATCACATCTTTTAGTTAGCAGGACACTTTGATTTCAGCTTCACGGATTTAAATGTCTATGAAATTAAATAATAATGAACACTGTATTTAATTATAGATCAATTTTTATAAATGATAATGATCTAAATTCTATTAATATATAAAAATAATCAATTAATTGCACCATGAAATTATTATTTGACCATTCTTTTGAGATGAGCTAGACGAACAGAAGATCCCTGAGAAATAAGGAAAAAATTGTTTGCATCAATCTAAAGTATATTTTCTAAAGTTTAGTTACAGGAAGAAGAGTGTATAATAATAATATATAATGTAAATAGAAAAGCGCAGTGTTGGCCCTTATGGAAATTCGAAGAGGGATGCATTTCCCATGGAATGGCCGCATAAGGTGGTCCATCGAATTTCTCACCGCCATCACTATTCCCTTCCGGTCTGTGGGGTTCATTCCTGTGGAGACTCCCATGGGTTATAGCTGGTTGCACCTGCCGGAGAAAAAGGGTAAACTCAGACTCAAGAATCGATAAACTTGTTTAATTAATTCCAACTTTTTCTCAAGATAATATGAATACACAGTTATCTTTGAATCTCTACTATTTTAAAATCATATTTTCTCCCAAGGAAGAATGTTTATCATAAAAAATGTCGAGTCAATTATCTTTATTAAATGAAAAAAAGTTGTATTATACAAGAATTGTAAAAAGGACGAATAAAGAACGTGACTTATTTAAAATCGCATTGCTGTGGCATACTGCAAGTTAGATAGATAGATAGTATCTAGTATAATCCACGCCCTACGTCTGATTTCAGACCACCTAGGTGTTTTCTTTGGCTGTAAGTCTCGTCCTTTAGCCAGTTCTCGTGTTAAACGAGAGTTTGCATCTTATCCTGATGATAGAGACAAACTAGGAAAAACTTTATGTCCCACTGAATTGCATAAACAGTTGGTAGAAAGTGAATCTCTTTCATTGCGATCGAGAACCATAAACTAACTATCAAAAGATCGTGTACGAATTAAATTAGTATTGGTGAAACCCATAAAAGAAATTACAGAGATATTTTCTTAAAAATGCGGAAATCGCCTTTTAACTATATGCGATCGCTCATATATAGAATGGTAATCATCAACAATTAATTTCCTAAAGAGTATTCAATTTGCAAAATGCAGTGTAAAATTTAAGGAATAAGTGTTGTCGAGAAATCTAATCTCTGAATCAGATAAAGAAAAGAGGGTGCTTTCTCGAGATTTAGAATCATGGGAACGAGTTAACATCTAGCCAATCGAGTTTGATGATGGCAACATGTCAATTAAAGATTAAATTAACTTGATATAGTTTTATTGCTCTTCACTCTGGAAACCAAGAATCAAATGTGATTTTGAATATTGAATGCCTAAAATAAGTTCCGGTTATTTATGTAAGAACTGTTTGAAGCGACAATGAATATAAAATCCAAATTGATCCTAAACCGGTATAGTTTTATAACTATATATATGTATATCTATAAAATTGAATATGAAAGTTTTAAAATCCATTTTCTGATTTATATCTAAAAGTAAATTATTTCAATAAATTAGCATTAACGAAACTACTAGACTATAAATTTTGCATTTATATTTTACATATAGTATACAATGCGTAAAGTTTTGTTTTTAAAATAGACAACACATCTCACGTGACTGTTGGCGAATTGTTCATATTTTATATATATGATGAATGAATGTATGCATGAATAAAATGGGTATAATAAAAGAACCTTTGGTACAGGTGAAATTTGAACCACTAAAGGGTCTCTTGTTCGGTCCACTTGTTCCGGTGGGAAAATTCTCAATCTGTACAACTTTTTGCATACATTAATCTACTTATACTTTGAAGCTTGTATCTCTTCTATTGGTGCGAGTTCTTTCAAAACTGCACCGACAACCCAAAGATACATCAATTGAAATGGGATACCTACCTGTTACTTTTTATGGGAAGATTTTTGGGCGTTTCTTTATATTTACCCATATAGGAAACGCGTGAGATTGAAATGGACCATTTTTAAGTTTCTATACCACTGAACCTTTATAATGAAGTTTCACGTAAAATAATATTTCAGTTAACTACTAGACAAATATTATCTTATTGGAAAATTTTCATTTCTTAAAAAGTATATATATTGTAAGATTATATGTTTATGAATGTATTAAAAAAAATCTGTTGAAACAAATCAATTAAAATTTACTGTACAACTACCTTTGGCATACTTATTTTCAGATTATACATATAAACAGCAAGTTCCTAGAATTACGGCTTGAGTCCAAAAATGCAGACTGGCAACAACAAGAAGGTGCAAGTAAAGAAGAAGAAGAAGAAGAAGAAGAGGGATAAGAATAAAAAGGTAAGGTGTTGGATCAGAATGTCATCAATTTTTTACGAGGATTTTTTACATCGAGTGAACAAGAGAAGAAAGAAAGGAGCAGAAGAGCATAAAGAAAAAGAAAAAGCAATGAAAGAAACTGATATCAGAGAGAAAATAAAACTTTGACTTCTGTGCAATATTGGCTTTTCTAAAATAAACAAAATAAGCAAATGTCAAGTCTAAAAAATTGGATATTTTCAACAAATTTATATGAAAATGACTATGTGTAGTATGTACGCAGCAGTTTATAAAACACGTAAGTGCAACATGTAGGAATTGTTGAACAAAGAAGTGCACCGCTACAAAGAACGGAAGTCGTTTTGTAATTTACTGAATATCAGCTAGTAGGTAAGGTGTTCTCCAGAAACATTGGAGATCTTCCTAAAGTGGGTAAATTGAACAACATTTCCCCATAATAGTATGCTGCATTGGTCCAGCGAAAGATGCTGCTTTATTTTATGGTTTTTCGAGACAATGTTGGTCGACTACTTCTGTTGGTAAAAAGTTGGTGGCATTGTCTTCGTGCACCCGTTCGCGACCCGGACGTTATTTTATCCCCACGTTAAAACGGCCGCATTGCCGCAGTTGAAATTTTGTTTCAAGGTTTATTTTGCGATCATTCCAAACAAGGTTAAGATTACATAAACCTGCGGGAGTTGGATTCATGCCGGAGATATTCCTGATTACTACATCTGAGGATACACGTATTTTCTATTGGCTCGGACCAATTTAAAACCAAGTTGAATGGAATTATATTCTGCTACCTGCAATTAAGATTTTGATGTTGACGTTAAAAGTAAGATTTAAAGAATAACAGTTAATTTTGTGACTGCATATTTTGGTGAGTGAATAATTGTCGGATCGTACGCTCGAGTCGAGTGGACGAGATAAAATCTAGCGCACTTTATGAGCTGCGGGTGTTTCTTTATTTGACTCATCCTTTCGACCAACAGTCTTGCAAAAGGCGTTGACAGTATATACACATATGGAACCTGGTGGCCCATGCACACGAATTCCAAGAAGAAATCGATACGACAAGGCGTCTTCAGTTGAGTGCCTGATGTTGATTCGAGTCGCGAAAGCGTCTTCACGGTAAACACTTTTTCCGATATATTTTTATGGATGTTTGCAAACGCTCACCACTGCAAAAATTGAAACTCTCTCTTGCTCATGTCCCTTTTTCACGCGTAGGCGAGTAGTGGGTGGAAACGCTTTTTAGCATTCGCACGCGCGTTCACTATTGTCTTTTAGTGTCTCTTCAATCCATACATCCGGCCAAAAGCTCTTGATACTCTATTGCAGTAAAATCTCATTTTGACTGGTACAACACGCAATGTGTGCGTTGTTGTTCCTAAATAAAAGATTTAACTATACAAACATATATAAGTAGGAGTACTGAGCTTGTAGGTTTGAATAATAACAATTTGCAATTGCTGCGTACATTGACCACAATTTTTAACTGATACTGAAACATTTGTGGGATCAAGCTTTAAGTATATATAGATCATCTGTTATTTATAAAATGCGTCTCATGAAAAATTTAGAGATTGTCATATGCTGCACTGCTACTGCTGCTTCTACATCGAATATACATATGGGGACTATCACAGTTACCTGGTGTTAAGAAAGTCGCGATCTTTCACGCTACAATCCAGTACTGGTGTAAGCAGTTTATTTCAATTAGAGAGTCACAAATCTTCTGGAAACCGGCACGTTCCGTCACGGTGTGTTGGTCATATCCTTGTAAATATAAACCCTTCCAGAAGTTGAACGGATTTTAAATTTACGCAACTTTTTAAAATCTTCAATTTCACTGGTTAGTCACTTTAATCGTATATTGATCTCTCTCCTTAATGATGGATACTAAAATTACCTAAATTATTATAGATGATTGATTAACAAACGCGATTTCTAACGCGATTAATTTCCATTGAAGCAAATACAAAAAAGTTTTCTCAAGTTCTGCGAATGTTTAAAATTTTAATTTTTGATAATACTTGAGATACTGTATACTTATAAATTTAGTTGTAGTATGGATAATATATATTTTTATGTCTTAATTATATGCAGTTAAGGTTACAGAAAATTTTTATACCTTGTGAGCCGAATTGTTTCTCTTTATCAAGGAGCTCGAGGGCAATTTTTATGGTCCGAACACTTATATATATATATTTATTAATCTTGGGTTCAATATTATGTATTATCGTATCATCGTTTACCATCTAACTTTTCACACGAATCCTGATTTTAAGATATATAATGATGATAATAATAATAATAATTTATAAAAAAACTCTAATAATGTACTGTAATGTTTTTGTTGAAAGCATTGAAATATTTGCACAACTTTGTTACATAATAGCATGGATAATTAAAGGATTATACTTTTGATATCAATTACTAAAATGAAAATAAAAGAAAGCATAGAATTTATAAAGCAATCTCATGTCTGCGTCAACAACATGAATTTCTTCTGTACATGGTTTTATGCACAAGTGAAGACGCTCATTATGATTCATTATTAGACCCTTTGTGGGCAGCCGGTTTGTTTCTAGGCGCGGCGACACCTGTGGTGGCTTGGAGCTTGAAAATTTAAGAATCAAAAAGGATCAAATAAAATGTATATGGAAGTGCGCTGGAGAAAAAGGAGAGAATGAAAAGAAGAGAATTCGAACGGGCCTGTGGGGTCAACCGAGTTCAGCTCCGGACCCGCTGTTCTTAACGTTTGCCTGTGAAAACGATTATCCTGGTCTGCAGTCTTTTATTATTGAATGTACATATATTCCATTCGATATTCATTTTCATCTTTAACTAGACGCAACTTTTCATTTTCCATCTTTTATTTTCAATCTTGTTGAGGTCTCCATTTATTTTCTATTTTTAAGGAATGCATCAAAATATCTTGGATCGCAGTTTTAAAAGTTCCACCTACAAAAACACACTTTTTTTTTGAATAAATTTATTTTATAAGATCATTCGCATCGACACATACACAACTAAACGCCCAAGTCGATGAACACACATACATGACTGCTGTGTTTTCGTGTCGTTGGGATATAGGCTTCAAGTTGCACAGCACAGGTGAGGCACCTGCTGCGAGTAAGCAAGCAGGTGTATTTCTTGGAGATGTAGTCTCTGCCGCATGCTAATTGGCCCGCGATTCGGGATTTAACGAGCCTCCGAATAGGAAGGCCTTTTGATTTTTTACTCTTTTGCTTCTGTTTATTCGTAGTCGTTGTCCGGAATCGAGAGAATACGAATTAAGCTCAGTGTACAAACTTTGCACTCAAGGCAATACATATATGTATACGATTCAAATTGTACTCTCATGGATCATCCATAAAACGACCAAAAAGCAATATCTATAATCATGTTTTTGATTTCCTGTCTCATCATTTTATTAAATAAGGAATTTGTGTTTTAGACAAGTACAAAAATATCACTTCACAAATCTGCAATATTAAGAAAAAAGATTCTGAAAGGTCGTTGAAAATTCGAAACTTTCTTGAGTTCTCAGCAGTGAAAGGATATATTGCAGTGAGATTTGCGTAATTTTAATCACTGATCTTATAAAGTTATCGCAGATATTATCATTGATCGATTACTATATACAGTGTTGAAGTTAAATGGCATGCACTCCGTAATATTCATCAAGTAAATCGATTTTCAAGCAATTTTATCTATTCAATATAGAGGAATGTGCAAGATGTAAGGGCATTCGAGAAACTGGATCACTGCGTTAATGGTATTTGGGATCTTCACTGGAAATTTGTCAATAATAGAAAAACCTCTACTGCTATGTGAACACTGAATAACAAAGCCACCGAAATAGTCCTTTCAAGAGATGCCTGCCCAGGAAATTTCTTCCCATGCTGTCTCATGGGTCAACTGAGATTTTCCCAGGACATCTCTTCTCATGATTTTATTCTCAAACTATACTGAAAAAGGATTGACCTTTCTTATAAAAGGATTCTTTTTCAATTTGAAAAAACATAAATCTATGTTTTTTTTACAAGATGTTTTCAAGAGATCATTTCTTAATGAAAAATTGCAAAAAATTGCAAAAATAAAAAGATTTTATTTGTAAAATTTGTTATTTTTATTCATATTTGTAAAATAAATTTAAGAACAAAGCGCAAATAACAAATTTTAAGCAAACTTTTTTGCCACGACATATTTGGTTCATAATGCAAAAAAGAAAATTAAATATTAATCGTTTCTTACTCTTATATGGCTAATAAATTTTACAGCCTCCAAAACTAGGGACATAAAGGTGAAGATAACGGCTCACGAACAATGGAGTAGTGTCGCAGTAAAAAATATTCAGACAAGTTTTTGGCGAACAACGATGTGCTGCAATATAACTTGAGCTTATTTTACACCATTACTGGGACACAATACTTGAAAAGAACGCTTAAATGTGTGCATGTATGTGAGGATGTTTCTTTTTTAACTGGCGCGAGGTCAATTCATTCGCGGGTGTGTCAACCTGCCAAATATTATGGAAATTTATTCATGTATAAGAGCTTCATTCGTAATGAATTTCAGAAAGATTATACTTATAGGACTAATTCTATTTTAAATGAGAAAAAAAGTAAAGAAAGTTTTTAAATTCAAATTATAGAATTTTTTCAAAAATGGATATTTTCATTGATTGATTGATCAAGTGCGGATGTGTCGTTAACTTAGATTAATAAGTTAAGACTAGGTTAATTATAAGTATAACTTTAATCAAATGATGAATAAATATCCCTTTCTTAATATATATAGTAAAGTCTGATTTTTAGTATCTATACTTTTCTTAGTGTACTCACATATGATCAAAGAAGGATTGATCCTATTCAACTTACACAATACCTATATCGATTACGTTTGCTATTCGACTTTGATTATAAATCTAGATTGAACCCATGTATGGTTTTATTTTTTTAAAATAGTTAATAAATGGAAATTCGATTCGTTGCAAAGGAGATTCGACGGTTCTCCTTTCTTACTCTTCTCCATTAATATCTCAATCCAAGTCAATAGAGTGAAGCAAGAATAATTCTCGTCATTTTAAATTTAAAATCAAACATAAGATGGCTATACATTCACTAAACCAAATGCCTTATAGATCTTTTATTTCGTGTTGGGAGTATCTCTTCGTATTCCGCATTATAACGATAAACCAGAAGTTCAATAAAGTTCCTTTATGTATTATTGCTGTGAGACATATTTTACAAATCAAGAAAAGTTTCATTTTTTGACACTTCAAAAACACTTGACACTAAAATGAAATTAAATAAGAAGACACAGAATAGGAGATGAATGAATCATTTTTTGCGATAATTTAGAATTTAAAAAATTGAATGCATAATACAAATTAAAGTGTTGGCAAAGTACTTTTTATATGACAAATTGCCCGTGAGAATTTCTTTATCACGAACTACAAAGCGTGAACATACCGGGTTCAAAATCACCTAATTGCCTCGATTATTTATCCCACAGACAGTATTCTCTCCGTTCTTTCTAAACAATTGAGACTTGAAAGAATCATCAACAAAAATGCCGACGAGATTAATATACTGTCTAATCTCGAATTTTTCAAATTAGCATCGTAACATGACATTGTAAATTACACTAGTTTTGCTAACAAACTCATATTCCACTATGGAATGTATAATCAAGATTCTGCAACATTTCGTCAGGTATTGTATAGATCTATTTCTCTGATCCTGATGATATAATACAAAAGACTTTTTAAATTAATATTGTACATTATAAATTTTTTATCATTTTTATTTTCTGTGAAGGATTGATTAATTCTTTCTTAAATAATAAAAGAAACTAATTTTTTTATTTGTATGAACAAACGGAATGAATACTTATAGGTTTCCAAGTTTAATGGGCTATTCTTAAAAGTTATAAGTTATAAGTTATTCGATAGTAGAATCAGCACGCTTCTGAATGCTTGGTGATCCTGTGGGAGAGGTGATTGGAGGGCAAGTGAGAGCGTTGTGACTCAAGTTTTGTGAGATGACAAACATTATTTTGAAATAGGGAGATCAGGTCAGCACTGGACACTTTCGTTCTGTAATATATGAACAATAAATAATTTTAAAATAATCATATTTCATTATTAACTGCATGTTGTTGAATATACAGAATAATTGCAACTCATTTACCGCAGTGATTTTTCAGTTATTTTCTTCAGTTAATGTTTGAAGAAATAAATATGTCTATATGGTCAACAAACTTGCGGAGATTATGTTGCAAAGTTACTCTGACTTTGTAATAATAATAATATTAATTTCGATTGCACCTGCAAACCAAATTTCTAATTTAGATAAATTTGCATTGTCCGCATTCAGAATACACGTTACATAAGTTCCACGTGGAACAGCGGGCGACTCCAAAGAATCAACTTTCTATCACAGTTGTTGTTGCACGATTTACAATTTATTATAGCAGGGAAAGCAGGAGAAAGAATAACTTACGATTAATACGATCGAAAACAACGCATGAGACAATCATAAATGAGAAGTCATTAGGTCAAAGTAACAATAAGGATCGATCAGGTGTCCTGCAAATTTTTTAAATCCTTTGTTAGTAGAATACCTCAGCATTTTAAAAGTTCAAGTCCTAATAAGAAGCATTTTATTTCCTATAGAATAAATCGTATTCTCTTAAACAAGTGAATATAAATATATATGTATAACGGAACTTGTTTTTGTGCAGTAAACACAAGTTGACATATAAAAACGATGTTTGCATCAAGTTCCGCATTCATTTAATCTTTTATCAAATTAAAATTTTTTTAACGAGTCTAACTCAATGATTATGTCGCAAATATATGACGAATAAAAAAATTTAATTCTGTTTAAGGTCATTTTCGTCTTTATTAAAAAAAAATATATGATTTCCACATGAATCAGTCAATACTCCTTCACTCTCTTCTTTATTGAATGCCAGTTTGCCAGTTGTCTCGACTGTTCTTTCATCGAGTTCGTAATCGTCGGATAGATCGTGTCAACAGATTGTCTTAGAGGCGTCGCAAGTGAAGATCGGTCGATCGATCGCATGGTCTTTGAATAGTTGCTATAATGTACGAGGTTCGCCTGAATTTATTTCTCTGTAATTTATTAAATCAAATCATTTAATTTTAATACTATACTTTTGGATAAAATATTTTGACTTTGGAAACACTTTTTATATCCCAAATTTTTATCAGAGAATTGAGTAAAAGGAAATGTTAAAAAATCTATTAGTTTATCACTTCCTCATAAAATGTAGGATTCTATTATCAAGCCAGCATTTTTTTGAACAAGTCCATCATATATATTGGACCCGGTTTTGTTAAACTGGGTCTTAGCCATATAGACGGTAACTGGGACATTGACAGTGTGGTTGTGATTTCTTAAAAATAGGTACATTATTGGCAAAAAAAACAATCTACCAATAATAAAATACATGAAGTATTATTTACAATGTTAGGATCAAATCACATCAGGAAGAGATTCTTTTATCTTTAAACATCCTTTCATGTGCCTATTGGTTAGAAAATAATCAACAAGTAGACACCGATTAGGACGCTAATCAGTCAGGTGTTAGCAATCACGTGTGGCAACTTAGTTCAGGAGATTCAGCTTACGGGACAGTCTGGTTAAACAAAAAAAAGAACATACGCCGTGAGACGCCATCCGTCGCAATGGATTTATATATGTGGTTTCATCATTACTAGTATAAGCATTATGGTAAGGCGGACACTTTGGAATAATTGAAAATCTACCTTGCAAATTAACCTCGTTTATAAAAATACAAGCATCATTTTCAATTAATTCCAACCTGAATCAATTAGATGTATATATTATATTATTCCAGGAAATAAGAATCAAATTTATGTATCACATATATTTTAATGCATTTTGTAACTATAATGTCCATTCTGATTCAAATGTAGTCGTTTTTTATTCGTTTTTGTTTTTCGAGAAATTTCAAAAGCAAACTTTTACTGATTTTTTAAGACCTTTGCGAGGTTTGCAGGTTGATTATATGTGGTCCGTTTATAAAGATGCTTACGTCAGTCCAATCGTGACTGACTCCACCCTGAATTATAGCAACTGGGCTCCCATTATTAACTTATTATATCTTGCATAACAGTAACAGTAGTACCTACTAAGTCAAGAGCATAAAATACAGGCACAAATATTTTCATCAAATTCATGTAATTTTTGGTTCTTTGATATATATCTAAATTCTAAATATTTCCAATTAATGAAAAATACAGTTCACATATATAATAATATAATAATATACATATATATTTATACCATTTCCACTAGTATATTTTAGATTATATGATTATAAGTCGATCAAAGAATAAGTTTATTCATGAAATAAAAGTTTTGTAGGAAGTACCTTTAACCTTCCATCCGCTTTCAAAAACATGTGGTCATACGTAATCTTTGGTAAAAACTGAAAACGTTCAAAGAACGCATGCAATTTAAATTTCTTCTTCAAAGCAATTCTGTTCTTAAAAAATTAACGCGTGGTTTAATTAATATTATTTTATCGCCCTGTTTACTTTTTAAGAAGCACTTTTAAAAAGCGTATACATATTTGTGAGCAATGAGATAAATTTCAGCATTGATGTTGTTTTTAGCATGCGGAGAACACATACAACTTGAACCACTGAGATTAATCTTCATAATATACTTAATATAAATACGAATATATTATGCAGAACAATTTTTAAGAGATTTGTTGTACAGGTGGACTTTATTTAATCAGACTGCTTTTATGATAAGAAAAATAGTATATTTTTATTGTTTGCCTTAAAATAAATCGTATTTATGGTGAAATGGTTCGGCTGTCAGTTGACGTTGAGGTCAACAGGTCCAACTTTCTCGAAGAGAACCCTCTTCATGTTCACGTACATATACGTGTGCGCCTACATTTCATCTTTACAGAATGTGAATTGATCACCTATCTGTATTCACGCATAAATTCATTTATAGTTTAATTTCTTATTCAAACGGTTTCAATTAAATATTTAAAGATGATTGAGGATTATGTGGACATAATTAGTGACCAAGTAACTTTGTTCATTGGTGATAGAATTGAAAGAGATACTTGGAAATGTCTTCCAACATACGCCCACGCAAACGTCGTGGACGCGTGAGTTTACAGGTGCGGCAGATAACACACACACAAACAGATACATGTATGTATATGTATATGCGTGCAGCAAAGTACATCTCGTTACAGACATCCCATTCGTTTGGTCTTTCACGACAATCAGAGACGCCCTTGCATCGCCATCCTTTATCGCATCATCTGTAAAAAGTAACAATTTGCATTGATCATCGATCATTTTGGTCAAAAGATACATAGCCTGTAAGAAAAATAAAAATAACTCGAAACCCATACACACTTTATGCCCACTTTATGGTAAGCTGAAAGTTAAACATGTTTCTAATAAAACGAATTGGAATTCTATATTTCATTGTTGTAAGATAAAAGAATTATATAGTCCAAGTCAGTAAAATCTCTATAATGTCCATTAGTTTAACTCCCAGAACGAAAATTTTATCATTCGTAACAAAAAATATATATGCGCATAACAATTGTCAAGAAAGATTCGAAGCTTGGTAGAACCGCTTAGTTGTAAAACGAGACAATAATTTACATGACAACGAAATTCTCAACCTGCTTTTGACCTTTCTTATCGAGATTCTTCCTTTATTATACACATGAACGAGACTCGGACAGTGACCCGCAGAATAGTATACTATAGACGAGGGCACAGGTGCTGATTTGAACGTATTTTATAATGGTCTTTGAAACCACAAGCATACACTCCTTTTTCCATTCAAAATCTCTATGATTCTCAATTAAATCTTATGTTACTGACGCTTCTATAAATTATCAGTGGAAAATGGCATTCATTTTCAATTAAACTTTCTCGAATCAAACTGAATATTTTCATTCACTGCTGAGCTGTACTATCTCCTGTCTGTCAAAATTTTACTAAATCAATTCAGTGAACCACTTTTCTTTCCATATTTCATCAATCAATTATGACATGATTAATACTTGGAATGCCCAAGTTTTTTTAATATAAAATATTTAAAACTACATTATAGTTGGGTCATCTGCAGGTGGAAGAACTACAAGAAAGGACATGAAGAAGAAGAAGAAGAAGAAGAAGAAAAGAAGAACGTGGTCGAAAACAGAAACATGCATCCCGTCAGCATCTAGGGATTCATTAGAGAACAATAGGATGATTAGGATGATGTGTACAGTCCACGAAGGTCAAAAAGTGTGAGAGAGCAGAGAAAGAGAAACTAAAAGTTTATACTTTTACACTTCTCTTTTGTTTCCTTCAGTTGAAAAAGAATGGAAGTATAATATAGCTAAAATTAGTGCAAATAAGTAATAAGAAACTGCAGTAACTAACGTTTCTCGTACAATTATATTTTTTGTTGTAAAACTCCCACATAGAAAAAATCAAAGCTATTGAAAGCTAATGGTACTATTAACCAAATTTGTTGATAAATGATAATATAACATTTTTATAAAAGACCTAATACCAATAATTTGTTAATATTACTGACTTTTAAAATTTTTCGAGTTTGCTTTCTGGAACATGCGGCCCTGATATGCGACGATCTGTAGAATTTACAACCACCCTTTGTATACACACCTACATATCCTCTTTTATTTCTTTTTTGTTATTTTGTCTTAGTTTTAATCATTTTGCAAATGTCTCTCCACAACGATAGCTGTATTTAATGTTTCTTGAAAAACAATTTTTTTTCTTACACTTTCATGCTATGTTATTATTAACATCATCATTATTTTTCTATATTTTTTCTCAAATTCTTATATAAAATGCTCGACACTCGTACGGGTTTTATTGAAATGATTGTTATTTACCATATTGCACATGAATATGCTATAATTTTGTGTTTTAAAAATAAAAGTATTTTATAACTTTACTATAGCGCAGATGATTGAAAAAACAATATTTAAATATTAAAAAAACAAAAACAAGCGCTGCACTTCCGATAGTTGAAGATTATTTTGCCTACTTCATTGCACTTGTCGCTATCACTTTCCCAGCTGTTTTCACACGAATAAGCTGTGGGAACCACTCTCGGCGGTGCTCTGATGTAAAAAAAAACTCGTTTCCTCAAACAAGGGTTGTACCTATATTGATGACGACGGTGATCGGAAATCAGTAGCGTTAATCTATTACGATCGTTGAGTCATCGTTTAAAAAGGTTTTTATAAAAAACATAATATCATGTAATATAAAACGTTTGATGTAGAATATAGAAAATTTAGAAAAAAAAGTCTAGAGGATATTTTTACAATGTATCAAAAAAAATTTAATATCCATCATCTCATACATTTTAAGAAACTAATTTACATTTAAAAATGATTTTGTTGATCTCTTAAAATATCTCAAAAAATGACTACACAGGAAGAGACATTTTTTTAAGTATATTATGTGATCTAGTCGAAGCAAATTTAAATGTGCATAATTTTAACTTTAAAATAAAAAATAAATTTTGTATAATTATAGGCAGATATTTCGCAATGGCTGCATGATCATTACGTTGTCGACATGGAAAAACATATACTCAGTTGGTGGTCTTGACTCATTCAACTTTAATTTTTCTAAGAGCAAACAACTTGTTCAGAGCAACAACTAATCACACTTTTAATCGTTTTAGAATTGTTTTGCTAAAACCCCACTTGTACGACAATAATTGGATTGTCCACAAATTTAGACCTTCACTGATTGGAGTGAATTTTGAGGAAGTAAAGTGAAGAAAAGGAACGACGATCCAATCCAATATTCGAAATTATGAAAATTGTAATATTGGTATTTTGTGGCCGTATGTATATATGTATATTAGAAGGATCGATAACTTTTCCACTTGAAATATTTGCACCTGGGTGTAATCAAGGTAGGCCAAGGTCCGATGAACTCACTTCCTTTTGACTTTTAGACCTTTATCTACAAAATACATCACACTTTCAAAAGCTTAGTTTTTATATGAAAAGGTCTATGACAAATGTTTGATTCATTTTTAATAATGCAATGGTAGGCTTAAAATAAAATAAATTTTAGATTTTTGAAAATTTTTCAGGAAATATATAAGTGTATAAATTACAGGTGCTGAGTTGTAAGGTAAGCTGAGACAATAAAAAATATGGTCGCCATGTGATATTAATATACTTTTTGTTCACATTGTTCGACAGGTAAACAGGTACAAACAAATATTCCCATCGACAGGAACCAAACTCACCTGCTATGGAGAACAGTTAGATCAGCTTGATATACCTGGGTTAATATTGCCTTCCGGTCTAACCCCATGGGTTATGGGTTCAATATTTTTCAGAGTTGGTGAGATTTGTTAATCCGAAAGGTCTGAACCTAAAATTGAATTAAATCAAACATTTTATTTTTACTTTATGTATCTCTACACGTTCAACTTTTTCAACTGAATTTCTTTTTTCTCTATATACTTTATTAGAAAAGTATTTAGAAAAATCGGTAAAATACTACCTGTTGATTTTAAACAATTCATCGGCCATTCATAGATTTACAAAGATAATGCTTATACTTTATGAGTTCTTAGTTCGTATAAATGCCAAATTGGGGCTGTAAGTATTTTGAAAATTTAAATAAGTTTTAATAGCTCACCAACCCTACAACAGGTAAAAACAATAGTAAATTCAAGAAACATCTTGAAGAAATGGTCATTTGGCTGTTGGAGATTAAAGTACACTTGAGGCACGTCTCAGCTGGTGGTATTCTTAAGACACGTGCTGTAATTCGTTTAGTTTAGGTTTGAGTTTATATAGATTTTGAAAGTTTAGGGCTGCGGGAAAGCCCATCCTTTTGCGGGTGACCGTGGGGAAATCCATGGTTGGTAAATTATTATTGCCCAGCTGTGTACCAGACTTACGTTTGGGTTTTCCCATAGATTTACATTTTGCATTCAATAGTCTCAAATTTTTCAAAGGTACGGACCTGAACTTCTAATTGCATTATTAACTATTGTTAGAAGCAGTGTACGATAAAGTAATAAAATAGTAATGATTATTTTCTTTACTGAAAAAAAAATGTTTAGGTCTTTAATCTTTTCCAAGGTTTAGAATTTTGTCTTAAAATTTCTTACCTTCTTATCTGATTTCTAATAAATAATGCATATAATGATTTGCATACTTATAAATATAATTTAATTAATTTACTTAATAATGTTTGCCGCTCGTGACGTTCTATAAGTGCTTTAAATAGGTATTCGTTAAAAGTGTAGATACAATTTAATTGAATCGAGAAAGCTTGCTTGGTTGACCCGGGCGGGGTCAATCGTATGCTAATTGCCAACCGAAACATATATGAGAATGAAACAAAAAAAAATCGAATACATATTACACGTCAGTAAGAAGAACTCACTGATGTTCGCCTAAAGCAAAATCTCTAAAAATATTAATATATAAAATTACGGAATTTCATTTTAGAAAATTTTATTTTAATAAATAAATAATATTAGAAAGAATATAAAAATTTTAAATGAAAATATTTTTTTTTATTTTTAAACATATTTTTATAAAAAATAACTCAGGGTGGGAAAAAAATTGCTTCAGGGTACCTGGTTTCCTCAAAGAATAATGCCATTGACTTAAGTTGAGAAGTGTTTTTCAATCCCTCAATGAATATTTTATTGGCCTTAGTCTTTTATTGCTACATCCTTCCGAAATAATCTTTTACAGCCTAGGTCATTTCGAAGGAATGGTCAACATGTGTCACACAGTTGCTCTCACCTATAAAGAGCATCTCTGAATGTACGTGCCTATAAACTAAGTTTAAGTTGGTTCCGGCGACCTCTGCGACATATGGAACTTTTGCCAGTGATGCCTGCACCTGCATTAATTAGTGAGCACATGTGCTTGTGAGTTTACGCTTAAGGTCACGTCCGCACGCTCTTGAAATCACATTGTTTAATAAAGGCAATCTTATAAGATGTTCATTTAGGATTCGTTATACTTTCTCAGAATGCAACCCTAGGTATAGCTATGTTTTAAAACTTTGTTCTACTTGATAAGAATGTTCGTAAGATGTGCACGGATGCTTTATATTGCGCCTTTAATAATTCACTAGAATAATATTAATTTATTGCAAGTTAATATTGCAATACATTTTTATCATTTTCTTTATTGAGGTTTAATAATTTTAAATATATTTTATTTGCACATATACGAATAAGAATATTTTCTATTTTTTCGCGTTTCAAGCTTCAGGAGCATGTACTCGAGGTTGTAGTAGAACATAAAATCGTTAAAAAAGAAAAACCGCACAAGATCATCTAGCTCTAACATGAATGTGCCGGTCGTTAGATCGATGAGTTATGGGTCACTAGTGTATCGAGATGAGCTTGGACGTGGGTGAGGCGCGTCACTTTCACAAGAATTTCACAACGACATCAGGTGAAGTCTACATTTCCTGAACAAATTACTTCCTGGTTTCAAATACGATTTACAGAAATTGAACATATACTAGTTGTAAACAAATATTGAAAACATTTTCATAAAAATACCTGACATTAATAGTCACATATGTTGTTACATGAACTATAAGTTTTTATGTTTCACTGATTTAATAAAAACTAAATGCACTAAACAATAACAAATCTTTTTTAATTTTTAACATTTTTCCGACACTTGGAGAATTTAAAAAAAAATATTTTTTATATAGTAGCATTGTTAAATGTTAAGTTTTTCGATTAATAATTATTAATTTGAATCAAGAGACTTTCTTTCTTTTAATAATTAAAATTGTTTAAAAACATATATGATATGTGAATCACTTAGTTAATCATCTTATGTTGGTGGACGATGTTGTGCGGGTGGCCCTTCCCACACACGCCAACATTAACACCTGACTAGCGCTATCTTCAGAGCACGGATTCATTATCGGGCATAAATTACAGAGGAAAAACTCGCCGACTCACACTTGCCACAACTTGTATTCGCATTCTTTTGCAACGTGCCAGATTATATGCCTTCATTTCACTGAAAAATTGATAATGAGGTAAATACATATACACATCTGAAGTAAAAGCGTATTTTGTAAATTATAAAAAACTTTTTTGGAAAAATAAATTTTAAATTAGCGAAAAAAATTAATTTTACCACATTTTACCAGCAATTTGTTCAGGTCGACTTTTAGTGATAGAACCTTGAAGAGAGTTTACCTTTTTGCATTGAAATCGATCGTAAATTTCACTAATTTTTTTCAACAGCAGTCTAGGTTTTCATCTGGTCAACACATGTTTTGACCATTTCAAAACGTCTGCCATAAATATGAATTCTTCTACCAGACAGTTGGACATAAAACGTGCAAGTGTAGTAAATTTTGAAATTTTTTTATTCGCATTCCTGAGGATTTGTAGAATGCTTAAAATATAATAGTATCAAAAATTAAAACATTCTATTGTGATTATAAAATCAGAATCACTCCAGTTGATTAAAAAAAAAGAAGACAAATGCTTTGTTTTTTAAATTTTACGGAATAAAAAAGACTTTGACAATTGATTCAGATTGCGATGCGATTTGCTTTTGCTCCTACCAGAGGAAAATGTTCAAGTATTTGCATTATTAAGTTTCAATTATAGATGGGACTTTTAAGAGAACTGACCCATACAGCTGCATAGACTGATGGAGTGAAGTCGAATTAACGTCACGCAGCACCGCGTAACCGCAAGGGTCTGGTTAATTTTTATTGAGCATAAATTTGCCAAAATATTCGAACGTGACAGGGATGGCCCGTAACTCTCTCTCTGCGTGTCCTTTCCCTTTTCTCTTGCAGTGTCACTCCACGTGTGTATGTGCGTTGTTGCAAATTTTCTGTCTCGTTCTTTCGAAAAAGATCGTTTGGACCAACCCGAGATGGAATATTAAATATCTTTCAATTCCTGGAATTCTCTCGGAATTCGGGTGTTATACGGGCTGCGTATAGTTTAGTATTTTGACCTTTAACACCATTTCACTTGCGCATTCTTCGAGAGAATGATTCTTTCTTCGGTGTATCAATCTTCATCTCTATGCCTACGCCTGTTCTTGTGACTTTGAAAATGGTCTTGAGGTGTCGATGACGAGGAGGTGGACACAAAGCAATGTTCGCAATCGCGATCTTAAAAGATGAGAATGTTCATCCACAAAAGAGGCCGCTATAAAAAAGTTACCTTCTCCTCTTGCCATAGGTGGTAAAATATGAAAATCAATAAGCATAAAAATTAACACACCTCTAACACCTATAATTTACCGTGGTTGTATCGTGGTCGCATTCGCATTATGGGTGGCCACACTGTAATTTGGCAGCAGTTAATCCCCCCTCTGATTCCACCAGTAGTCGGGTTGTGGGTGCCATTACCTATACGAATATACTTGGCGGATATTTATGTTCACGATTTTGCGACCGATGTAATATGCCCAGGCGCGGATAGTCACGGTTATCTGCTCCTCTGCCAAATTACAAGGCTAAACAGCCTGATTTATGCCAACTTTTATAGTAATAATAACAACAGGTATGTATTGGCGAAACAATAAAAATAAGCGGAGACAGTGAAATACTTTTACAGTCTAACCTTAATTGTATACTTATTACCCACAAACGACTAACATCACTAACATCACTAACATCGCAGGACAGAAATGAGACGATTATTTTTATTTCTCCAACTTATTAATCATCTCTTTAAGTTCTTAAACGAAAAGCATGAATAATTTTTTCAATTTATCCTTTACAACATTAAATTTAAAAGTAATTTTGTTACAATATACGTATAATTTTTGGCTGACGTGCTTTTCTCGTTGATAATTTACCTTAAAATTAATTTCATTGAGTTCGGATATGCGTCCAATACAGCATGTACAGATTTGCCCGCAAGGTGTAAAACAATTCATTAAATCCGATGACCCATGACCTATCCTGTACTTTGGTGGTTGCCGAGTTTGAGGAATGAGAACTCGTCGTCCGCAAAACGTAATGGGTCATATTACGCGAATATGGATTATTTAGCACATCTTCTTCTTCTATACTTTATACAGAAAATTTCGAGAGGGGGTGGGACATGTTTTATACTCTCCTTTCGCATTTTTAAGTGCAAAGATCTTGATAACGGGACTGCCTCTTAAACGATATGTTATTTCATCAAATGAAATACTCATGTACTTTACGTATAGCTTGAATCTTCTTCATTTACCCGTAACTTTCACTCGGAAAAGAGTTTGTTTATTTAATTCGACGAAAATTTGATTTTGTGGATCGAATTGATGGATTTTTTATTTTTAATATTTTTAATTGTCAGTTATTATATGTAATTAAAAATATATTTAACAATTATACCCATCGGTATATATGCTGAATGTAATAATTTTGATAATTTAAAACAATTAAAAGGCAATTGCGCATATTTCTCATCTTGTTTTACGTCCATACACTCTCCAAGTCAGATGATGTTTTTTAAGACTTGAACGTTTTTCTCTCTTTTTACTCGTGCTTCGTTGCGGTCGCCCTAAAGTTCGACCGTCGTAAAAGTGAGGGCGACTCTCCAGACCCGTGTACAATCACAAGTATGAGGACGCCGTGGACCAAACTGTAAAACTCGCGATCTTCCTGGTACCAGATTGTGGGTCAAGTTATTGTGCTTTTTAATATCGCGCTTTCGACGTATCATGATATGCGTAGTTGCATATGCTTGTTACACAAAGAGAAAACGTATATATTTAACTTTTTTATTATAAAAACTCGTTTGTCATGAAATTCTTCACTTAAAATAAATAAGGAGATTAATTGAAATAAAATTATTTATAAAATACTATATATTATGCAGAAAGAAAATAAGAAAAAAATGAACAAAACTTGAGAAAAATATGTTTACCAGTTCCAACCTGGCAAATCAAACTAGTTTAAAACATAATATTTGTACACGGAGAAAATGTATTCCTGATATTTTACTGAATTTAGTTCGGTAAAACTGGGATAACAGGGCCAAACCGTAATTTTTAAGTTTTAGTTCAGTAAAAGCAATTTTATTAAACGATAATGCAAAAGACATAAAATACTACAACACATGTTTTAGCGCTTCAAAAACAGTTACGTAATTGAATCTTTAACTGAGTGTTCAAAATCTCACGCACAGTTCGGTAAAACGTAAGGTGCTAACTGTATATAAACTGGAACTCACGAATGCAATTCAAGATTCCGTGTATTCAATTCCAGTTCGGTTTATCTCTATACATATAAATTAAATACTAAGAAATTAACATTATTGTTTAGTGAATAGTTCGGTAAAACTTGAGGAGCAAAAATAAAAAATAATTCAACAACACTACAGGAAATTTTAACTTATCCACTTCTGTCATTACTGAATTGTACACAATTATATACTCACACAGACGTATTAATACAGTTTATTATGTTAATTTTACACTTAATACACGAAACGCATTTTTATCATACAGTACATACTAACATACATTTAACGAAATACATAGATCGCACGCTTTACATTTCTTTTGATGGTTCAAACTGTTCTTATATATTAATCAGGATTTTATTTCACCACTTGCGAGAAAGATTCATTTCATTATCTTACTATAGTATAAAATAAACAATGATTTAAATTGACCAATTATATCTACCTATATTTAAAGTCAATTTAAAGAATATTTTTAATACAGGTTTTGAAAAAATTTATTTTATTTAAGAT
>JUFY01022123.1:4710-20060 GCA_001855655.1 Leptopilina clavipes
TAAAATACTGAGTAGATTAAGGTAATATTTTGTGAAAAAGTCTGAAATATGATAAGGAAGGGCAGTGATGTGCAAAAGTTTTAATATTTTTTAAATTATTTCTTAAAAAACACTTAAAAATTGGTAGAAAAAGTGAGGTTATGTGTGAAGTTGCTGTTCATATTTTCTAAAAATTTTGAAGTGTTTTTTAACAAATAATTTTAAAAAATATCAAAACTTTGGCACATCACTGCCCTTCTTTATCGTATTTTAGACTTTTCCACAAAATCCCAGCTCAGTTAATTCACTATTTTAAGAGAAAAGTAATTGACAAATTAACATTGCGTCGATCACGTGACCTAACAGTCACATTCTGTTAAAGTATGAAGACTTCAGTCTTCATACTTCATACACATAACACTTCAGTGTTATTAAATACAATAATGACAAAGTTTGGGTCAAATAGACCCAGTGTGTCAACGCCGTGATAAAAAATAAATTTGTGATTACTACAAATATTTTATCTCTCTTTCAGAAAAATCTGCTTATTTTCGCATTATTTTAATAAATTTCTATCTTCTTTTCATCGAAATAGCATTTTGGATGAAAAGCACAAAAAAAATAGCATATTTTAAAATTTTTTTCATTTTCTACCTCGACTTTTTTTTGCAGCATCATCCCGTCATACAAAAAATACGACGGAGCAGTTAATCTTAGTTTCGAATCGATCGATAACGTAGTGAGTTTGGACACGGAGAGGTGGCTCAGGCATTTTCTTGGTTCTGGTTAGATATTTTTCTCTTTTCTTCGTTCATTTCTTTTTCTACTAGTTCTAACTTCTATTACTCTTGTTCCGACCCACCATTATTATTACGCTCCTCTATTCGTATACGTTGCCACTAGATTCTTCACAGGGATCTGATGTGTGCAAGAAAAAAAAAAAGAAGAAAGAGAAAAATCCAACGTCGCACTTCATTTTGAAGTTACTTTCGAGAATGTGACAGAGTTCACATAAGTACTTCAGATTGTTAGACTAAGATAGAAAACGAGTTAATCCAGTACTTAGATCACCTTGTCAAGTCGAAAATCCGTTTCTCTACTGGTAAAGACAGCTGTTCATCAGATTTCTTTCTTTAATAGAAAAAAAACTGCTCTCATCAAGTTTAAATCAATTTAGATTAGTTCTCATTCTGAATTGATAGATTTTCTTTCCATTTGGATATTTTATATAAGGAAAAAGCTGTTGCATAATTTATTGGAATTTTGTGTCCTGAATGAACTTTAAATTTCCTAAATAAAATCCAACCACAGTTTATTATTATTAAGAGTATTTTATGTTTGAGGGAAATTAATAATTCTCAGAATATGAATAAAATCGGTTTCCCTTATTGAAAGCAAACTGCTGACATTGTTTTACATTTAATGTCTTCGAGTAAGTATTCCACAGTCTTTCGATGGTTTATTGCATCTGATATTACATTTTTTACGAGAGACACTTGGCTGACTTTAGTGGTGAGTGACTAACCAGAAATTTTTTTCATTCCCCTCTTCTTTTTTTTTTCCCTAAATATAACGTTTAAAATCCCTGTGTTAATGGCAGATAAAGTCGAAGACACGATGATGATGATAATATTCAGAAGAAGAAAAAGAATTATTACGGAACATGGTCTTGAAATTTTCCAATAACGAAGGGACAAAAGAGCTTTTCCAACTAAGCAGCTCTCGTACATCATCAACTTCAATCACTTGAAACGTTCCGGGAATGAAGGAATCTTCGACAATAAAGCTCCGCTAAAAGCTCAAGGAATTAATGTATGTAAATACTTAACAAACTTTTTATTCGTCTGGTTGAAGTTGTAAAAAGAATGTTTATAATGAAATGAAAAATGAAAATAAAAAGTGTTTGGAAAATGTATCCAATATAAATAAAAGCAAAGAGAAATTGAAATAAAATAAAAAATAATAGGTCGAATAGTCAGTTGATAATTGGAAAACCATAAAGTGGATCGTTTTGGTGTAAAAGCAGATATGGTAATAAGTAACTTTTTTTAAAATTTAGTAGCAAATGATGGTTGGTGCGTTAGGTAGCTTCGCTGTTGAGTCCTATAAAATAAATTGTTCTATCTCTCGAAATCGCTTGCGCACGAACGGCGACCAATATAGCGAGCACGTTCTATATTTCTGGCTTGACAATGTGTTGGCGTGTTCGATCCGGAACGATTTGTTCGTTGACAAGCTGTTATCCATACAAGAGAAGAGGAGGGTGTTATACCGATTTCACAACCTATGGTACAGAACCACATCCGCCAATGACAACATCAGCCTTGTTGATAACACACGTTACTACATATTTTTTTTTATCTGCTTCTTCACTGGTTTTCAAAAGAAAAAATTCCACTCTTTTGTTTGTTTACAAACTTGGATTTTTCAGTTTAATGCAACAAGAACGAAGAATTCATCGAATTAAAATTAATTCAAAAGATATCAAATAACCTTGAGTCAAAAAGTACACCTAAAAGCAGTGTTCATCTAAAATTAAATTTACAGGAAGTAAATCTATCTTGCCGACTTGAAAAGAGTACTCCCAACAACTATTTACTCTATAATTTTATAAATTGTAAAAATAAAAGTATTTCCCTAGAGGCTTTATCTCCCTAGGTGAGATGGCTTGAGTGACACTTTCTTGCAAGGGAACTACAAACTCAAGGCTTTTGGCAAGGACGGAGGGAGCGAACCCTTAAAAATGGATCGACCGCTCAAGAAATCGAATCCACTACGTTTCGCAAGGTAGTGTCTCAGGGCATGGAGATTTAGAAAAGTCCTCGAGGTGATTGAGACACGAGTCTCTAAGTCAACCAATCCGTGATGAGAAACATGTACATGATTGATGTTTTATTTCCTCTATACTCAAGGGTTCTGTACGTAGACTAACAATGAAATTCAGAAAAATTCCTTGTGGGTGTTTTTGTGAGTTGGTCGTCAAAGAAAAGACGCCAAGACTTGGACAATACACTCTCATCGCAGTGAACAAAGAAAATAAAGATGGGTCTAGAAGTGGTAACCGCTTCTTTCGCGAAGATATCGAGATCGTCTCTTTCTGGAGCAAACATCGCTGAGGACCACTCTGGATTTTAGCTGTCAGTCGAACGTAATTACAACCAGCTCAGGTTGAACTACCCTAGAACCTTACTCACACTTTGTCGATTTTCTCCTACCAAAAGAAATGATTTTCGTTTAATTTCTGGATTCCAAGAGTGGCTTTGATGTGCAAAAGATTAGAAGCGTTTCCGTTACTGAAATTAATCAGTTCGTTCCCGAAGCCAGAGGAACACCTCTAAGCAAGTCGGAAGACAAACTGACCTCTTCTCAATATGATTAGGGACAGAACTGTTCCTATATACCTCTTTGACAAAAGTATAAAATCAGTAAACCTACCAGAGAGAACTGGGACGATGGACTGACGACCATCCCAGAAAGTAGCGATGTCAGGTACACAGACGGATCGAAAAGGGAGAGTGGAGTCGGTGCAGGAGTCTACCACAGAACTTCTCAAGTGGGCCACTCGTATAGTTTGGGACCCACTGTTTCCGTATTACAATCCGAAATCATGACGATACTCTATGGTGCTACAGAGGCCCTAGAAATTTGTCATGATAGAAATATCTGTATTTCTTCGGATAGCAATAGGCAGCTATTTTTGCTCTCAATAGACTAGCTGGAAGTAACCGCATCACTCTTCTTTGGATCCCTGGTCATAGCTGATTCAGATGGCGGACGAACTAGCTAAAAAAGGAGCTGAGAAAAGATTTATTGGGCCTAAGCCTCCAATTGGTGCTTCTGACAAATGTTTGGCCCTGGAATTTAAACAGTGGCTGACAGAAGAGCACCAGAAGGAATGGCAGGCGACTAGGGGCTGTAACCAAGCTAAAACACTCATGGGAATCAACCTGAATCTCAAGAGATCATCGGAATTCCGCAAGCTTAATAGGAAAGAGGCAAAAATCATAACAGGACTATTAACTGGTCATAGAGATTTGCGCTATTATAAGCATAAGTTGGGGATTATACTGCGAGCGTGGTATTATATTAATAAAGCTAAGAAACGTAGGAATCAGCAAGCATGGGAACTGTACCATGGTACAGTAACTGGTAACTGATAAATTATCGAGGAAGATGAGACATTATCTAATATCTGAAGGAGCTTTTTTAACGGAATCGAAGGAGTAAAAGAAGTATCAAGGCTTTATACAGTTCTAGCTACAGACCACAGTGATGGATGCGGATCAAGTAGAGCTCGGAATTCTAGAGAACAGGAGCTAGGTTCGATAGAATAACTTTCATTAATGTAGGTACAGAGACACTACAGGATGGATAGAAATAAAAGGGGGCCAAAGTGTCAAACATCCAGGCACGCTCAGGGTCCGAGACAGCAAGGGCCAAACATTTGTCAGAAGCACCAATTGGAGGCTGTTCCTGAATCATCAGTAACGATAAGGCCAAGCTTGGTTGAAGAAGATTTAGAAAGATGATGTTAAAGGGATCATGAAAAGTATTCAGTGGGAATCAAGGTGGAAAGAGAAACGGAGGTTCTGTTAGGATTAAAACCTAACATGAATTTCGCGAAAGACCTTCTAAAAGTCGTTAAGATCAGATTTAGAACCGCGGTTTGACTGCTCATAGGTCGCGGTCTACTTGACTATACCATCATTTGAAATAGGTATATACAAATGTTACATAGGTGCAGAATCATGAATTCGATTACAGAGACTGGATCACCAACTTATCAATACAAAAATCACTGGACTTTTCGAAAAAGACAGATCTTTAAATGGGTTGACTTTTTTACGAGCTGACGGAAAGGTACAAGTTGTCTAAACTCAGGTACAAACTCTTGTTAAGGGAACTCTGTATTGTTCTCGGTACTTTAGATTAAATTAGAACGAAAGTAAATATTGTAACCCAAGAACAAAGAAAGAATTTCGTCGTACAGAAGAAGAAAGATCCGATTGCTAATAGTATTTTCCCATTTGTTGGAAATAACTATTGCGTGTAACTATGCGTCGGTAAATAATTCTACATTATGTCTAATATGTATATTATGTATAACTACTTCAGTAGTTTAATCACCCTTATTATGTTTTCATTTATTCAAATATTATTAAATTGTAATTCTGTTTATTACTTCATTATAAAAGTACGTAAGGTTTAGAAATTTTTAAAATAAAAAAATTTTTTTGCTTGCTTATTAATCTTTTCAAAGAAAAATGTTGAAGACACTAATATAATCTAAAAGAGAAGTGCTTGAATTCTTATGGGTGCAAATAAATAGTAATTTATGAGTGAAACGTGTGACCTTCTTAGGGTGGTTTACGAAGCACGAAAATGGAGCCGAAACAATTCATCCCTTGGGTACTTGAAAGGGTGTTTGAGATTTTAGGTAAGATTATCCAAGGGATGCGTGGGTTGCAATTTTCGATTAGAACATCAAAAAGTAACTTCACACATAAACCGAACAACCGCTACAAAAAGCGTTATAAAATCGAACGAAAAACAGCACAAACTTGAAAAAAAGATACTTGAAAAATTTCAATTTTGTAAGTTCTATAAATTAAAAATTTTTAATATTCTAGCTAGCTTTTTAGGTATTTATCAAAATTTTATCCATTTTTATGGAATAAAGGGTAAATTTCATTTCCTCCAGAATATTGAAAAAAATGGACATTTTACTGGAAGCTTTAGGGAAGCTTCCCTATAGCTTTCTTGGAAGCTTCCCTCGAGATTCCTTGGAAGCTTCCCTTAAGGTTTCAGGGAAGCTTTCCTTATGATTCCGGTGGAAGCTTCCCTTTAGACTCCGGTGGAAGATTCCCTTGAGATTCCGGTAGAAGATTCCCTTGAGCTTCAAATGGAAGCTTCCTCAAGGCGGACATATAAAGCTTCCTGGAAGCTTCCAGGAAGATATTGTGTTGTGTGGGTGTATAGAAGAAAAAATTGTAAAATTAAAATACGATGTAAAAACACTTGTATAGTCAAGTATGTAGGCCGAAGACACAGGTAAAAAAAATTGTTTATCATTATTATTACTAAAGCGTCTAGTGTTAATAAAACAATAAAGAAAAAGAGCTTCAGAGTCTATAAATCGTTAGAAGATTATCCCATTAGACAATTAAAGGCACGGTACAGTTTTTTTAAGTAACAAGAATCAGGAAGTAAGAATCCTTTCATTAAATTCATTAAATTTGAGATTCGAGGCGAAATAAGTTATAGCACGGTTTCTCTCACTCTTCTCAAGGGGGTTTTATATTTCCTTAAGACAGCACAGCGTATGAAGAAAAATGCGAAGAGAGGATCCACTTACAAACGCTTTATTATACTCAGAAGCTTACCTCGAGTTCTAAGCCAATAATAGTTTCAGAAGAACTTTTTTTTTTTTTTTTGCAAACGTTGACGAGGGCGTAAAAGAAGAATAAGATTAAATTTTATATTTTAAAAGCTTTTGAAATAAAATGGTCTTATCCACCCAAATGTCAGAGTTTATATCATTGAAAATTACCTTATAAATTAAATTAAAAAGTGTATGTATACACATATCGCTTGAGAATTATATTTGGGTCATTGGAAACAGTTATAGTAATAAATGACCAAAATGACAATTTATAATTAAAAAATTTTTTCTGAACAATTATTAATTATATATAATGATAAAAAATGACTGAGGAAACGCTGACAATAATAATGGTGAGATAAAATTAACGAAAATTAATCCAGAAGAGCTGCCTTTCGGAGTAATAATGTTGTTGGTGGTATGAGAATGGAATTAACTTGTCCCGTGGAGAGGATATGAGGGAGGGGAGTGATGCAAAAAAATAATGAAGGGGTGTGAGACAGGTTCGGTGGAATATACTATGGAAAAGTAAAGGGTATAAACGAAAAAGTGTGCATTATTTTTTTAATCCTCTTTACAACCGCTTTCCCAGTAACAGTTAACGGGCGCGTTAATTAACCTCGGTACTTTAAGCAAACTCACGTTCTCTCAGACTCTCGGATCCACAGATGTTGTAAAACGAAAAGAGACCGATCTTGAGAAAAAGATTCTTTTAAGGAGCATGTAATTCTGCTTCAACAAAAAACTCCGAGAGATACTTGCTTCAAAGGAAGGCAAAATTCATTAAAATAAAGAGAAACCAAAAAAAAAAGAAAAAAAAAAAGGAAAATATCCCGTTTTATGAAAATTAATTATTCACCTTCTTAAATATAAATTTTATAAAATTCAAGATACTTGGCACATTGAGAATTCTATGAAAGTTTAAAATTTTAATTATTCGCATCATCAATATTGAATCCATATAAATGAAATTAATTTTCCTCGTACATTTTTCTAGAAACATGAAAATATTTGCATTATTTTATTCATATTGTTGAAAAATTATTGAATTTGTGACAATATTTTCTGTTTTCGGATTTTATGACATTTGTAATTATGTGTTTCTTAAACACAAGAATAATGATGTTAAACGAATAAATTTCTTTATTTTCCAATTAATTAAATTTCTTTAATAACAGAATTAAATTTCCTTAATAAAAGAATTAAATACTTAACGAGGTAATTATCGGAATTGTATATTAAGAAATCCAGTACATTTAATTTGCCATTTATCTCAAATAAATTTATTTATGGCAGAATCAGTTCAGTTTTAATTTTATTTCAATATCAATATTAATATTAAAATATCTGTAGACAAGAAATGTATAAAAATTGTTTGGATTTTCTTGTAACTCGATATTTTTCTTGTAACTCGGTTTTTTACGATCGCTGATTACGAATTTGGCAACAGATTTTCAAAATTCAAAATAGCGAATCCAATATAACCGAAAAATTAAAAATTTTATTAGATTTTCTTTAAACTTTTTATTCGGAGGTTTTTGGGGACACTGATTATAAACCTGGAATCAAATTTTCAAAATTCAAAATGGCGAACCCAATATGGCGGGGAAAATACAAAATTCATCGTATTTGCTCGAAATTCGTTACTCGGGAGTTTTTGGGGTCGCTGATTACGAATCTGGCATCAGATTTTCAAAATGCAAAATGGCGAATCCAATATGGCGGGGAAAATAAAAAAATTCATCGTATTTGCTCAAAATTCGTTCCTCGGGAGTTTTTGGGGTCGCTGATTACGAATCTGGCATCAGATTTTCAAAATGAAAAATGGCGAATCCAATATGGCGGGGAAAATACAAAATTCATCGTATTTGCTCGAAATTCGTTACTCGGGAGTTTTTGGGGTTGCTGATTACGAATCTGGCATCAGATTTTCAAAATGCAAAATGGCGAATCTAATATGTCGGATATAATTAAAAATCCATAAAACTTATATCAAGATGGAAAAATATTATGTTCTTTTTGGCACAGTGACATTGGACTAACACCCCCAGAGTCAAATGTCTGCAATACGCACTCGTAAAATCTATTTTTAGAAAAAATTACCCCATGGTGATAAAACTGGGTGGTATTTGCATGTTTTTTTCTGTATATAGAAGGAGCCAGTTTTGACGACTTTTGACTGTCTGAATTTCACCTCCATACCTGCAAATGGTCCGTATTTTACTATCGTGCTTACGAAAGAGTTGTGCACACCTCCAGTGCCTACGAATTTCATCACCATCCTAGTAAGAATCTTCTTGAAAAATTGTCACATTACAGATTTATTTTATCTTTAATACCATAAATATATGAAAAATTTTTATATTTTAAAATTAAATTCTTGATTAATATTAAAATTTGTTTTCCAACAAGGAATGTGATATTAAATAAAATGAAATTAAAAACAAAAAAACAAAGCTTCTAGATAAAAACATTGTCATACGTTTTTTTTTCTGTATAGAAAGTGGAAAACTTGCAAGGTGGAAGAAAAATGTCCAGGTGTTGAAAGAATTTTTACAATCACGTTTCGAGAAGCGAAACGCGTGGAGGAAAATGAAATGCACGCAGCATCTCCTTTGCGAAAGAATGCTTTAGGAAAGCTCGTTAAAAGCTCTCTCGCTTTAGGAGTTTAGTTGAAAGCCCTATATTGCCGGTAGTTAGAATTTTAAAGCGATCATAAACACGTGTAAGAACAGTATTCTTTTCTTTCTCTTTTCACGTACACATATAGTTGTCTGTGACTTTTCAGTCATATACTTTTTTTTCTCCTCCCCCCTCCCAACAGGGAAGGGAGATTGGCCTTCTAAGATGGCAGATAGCGGTTTTATGGAAATTCTTCGCGGTTGAGAGCACGTTTAATGCTCTGAATAATATTCCACAACCTAGCTGGCAAGGTCGTATAATAGGTACTTGGAGCCTCCACCTGGTAATTGATGATCTTTTTATTCTGCCTGTACGATGCACCTTATTACATGGGCCCCCCTTGATTTTTCTCTCACTGACTGCTCTCTCCGCTCATGCTGTTACTCCAAAGTCTCTTCATATTCAAAAGTTTACTCGGCACACGTCTAGTTGACTTTCAGATAAGCACCTCTTATACTCTCGAGCATTTTGCCAAAACACCCTTCTTGGATGATATTTTCGAAATTCAATTTTCCTTGTACTTTTATGAATTTTTATTTCACACTATCATTTACTTTAATATGAAAAATATTTCCTACATGCTTTATAAGTTGTATAGTTTTAAATTAATTTAAATTTAATAACAGGGGTGCGATTTTGTAATTTCACTTTGACTTTCACTTTGATATTGACTTTGACTTTGACTTTCACTTCGATATTGACTTTGACTTTGACTTTGACTTTGACTTTGATAAATTAGAATTTTATGAAACTACAAAGGAGTTTCTGAATGAGTCAAAGTCAAAGTCAAAGTCTCTGTTAAAGTCAAAGTTAATATCGAATCGAAAGTCAAAGTGAAATTACAAAATCAGATGTAATATAAAATAATACGTCAAAAATAAGTAAACTGAAATAAAAAATATGCATAAAAAATGTAAACGTATTTTCAAAAACGCAGATAAAAAATCTTTGCTGTTTAAAAGTTAACTGAACAATATAAAGTAATGTTATTTCTAAATTAGTAATAATTAACAATAATTTCTAAATTTATTATTATTTGAAGGCATTGTATATTTTGTAAAAATTGTTCAAAACTGTGTTTTCAAAGGGCCGAATAAAGTCATTGCGAGTGATGAAAAGAAAGGGCAATAAATTTACTGGGTAAGTAAATTGATTACTTTCTTTTCAGCAATTCAAGAATTTACGTCAAGAAAACCTTCGTGTTCTTTTGCTTCGAAGTTGATATCGTGAAAATCCGTTTCCCCTGTTGTATTTGCAGAATGTACTCTCTTAGTCCGGAGCATGAGTTCTCGATTCAAGAAACTTTTATTATTGCCTGGAGGGATAGAATTCTCTCGACAAAGGGATATCCCAAATCACGATTCCCCAAACGAAAGGTCAAGTTAATATGTGTAAACTAGGTTCAGAATTGTATTCTTGCAAAACGATCTTTTCAAATGCAAAACATGAAAATCTTTATTTTCTCGCGTCAATTTCTTTAAAAAAATTTTTTACTTTTTGTCAAAATTCGTAATTTTTCTTTAACATCCAACAATTAATTGAATCGTGAATTTTGAAAAGGGAACAACTCATCAAAATTAAGCATGTGTCATTTTCGCATAACAAATGACAGTAAAAGTAACTCTAATGGTTTTTAGAGTTGAGCCCTTTTCAAAATTTCACGATTCAATTAATAAATTAGTAAATTAATAAATAACAACAACGAGTAATATTGTATAAAATTGTACTCTTTTTAAGCATAAATAAATTTTTACTTACACTATTATATGCAGTGAATGTTTTATCAAAATTTGAATATTTTCTATTTAATTCAATGCTCTTTGGGTAAAATTGGATTAAATAAAAAGCGAATATGAAAGGATTAAACCATGTGTGTGCATTTTACAGAATAGCTAGTACGATTTATTTACCACCGAGTGAGCACAATGTACGTTACAAATTTTATGAGTGTAGAAAAAAAGGAGGTGCTGATTTTCTGAAAATCATCCACCATTCTTTTTTTTCTCTAGTTGAAACTCCTTTTTTATTAGTAGAATACAAAAGTTATTTTACCTTTTTTTTTCGTTCATGTTCTTTGTGAATTTACGTTTTTTTTGTACAAATACAATTTACTCAAAGCGAGCTCAAAGTGTATTTTGTCTCTACTTGATGTAAAATTAGCTAAATTTAATGTGTAACGTACAACACTTTCATGTAATTTGATTAACTATTTGGTCTTTGAAGTTTAAAATTGACTATGTAAATTTTTGTGTATTTTTGATACTGAGTGGAGAAAATTAATTGATCTTACACTACATAATTTTCAGGATCTACTGAAACTCTTAGTCGATCCGCTAAAGAGCAAACTTTGGGGTAAAATATTCTTCATCCTGTGGAACTATCGTCAGGGTTTAAACTTCGTAGATGAAGGTCCATAGGATGTCGCTTGCGCGACCTGATCTTTCTGGCCTAATTTTTCTTTTCCTTACTAGAATCTTCTTCGCTTCCTCAAGCGTTGACCTGAAGACCTTCTAAACTCTATTTCCGGATAGATGATTGGTGGACTCCTTCTTCGTTGAACTTTTCTTTGCATCAGAAGCAGCTTGGGCTTTTCTTACAGTCTATGAACTCTTACTTGCAGGCAGTAATTCATCCATCAATTAATCTTGTAATTAATCCAGTAATGCATTCAGTAATTAATCCAGTAATTCATTCATCAATTAATCCTGTAGTTAATCCAGCAATTCATCCAGTAACTCATCCATCAATTAATCCTGTATTTAATCCTGTAGTCAATCCAGCAATTCATCCAGTATTTCATCCATCAATTAATCCTATAATTAATCCAGCAATTCATCCAGTAATTAATCCAGTAATTAATCCATCAATTAATTCATTAATTCATCTAGTAATTCATCCATACATTAATTCTCTTATTTTATCCTCAATTAATCCAGAAATTCTTCCAGTAATTCATTTATCAATTAATCCTGTAGTTAATCCAGCAATTGATCCAGTATTTCATCCATCAATTAATCCTATAATTAATCCGGCAATTCAATCCAGTAATTAATTCAGTAATTCATCTATCAATTAATTCAGTAATTCATTCAGTAATTCATCCATCAATTAATTCTGTATTTAATCCTGTAGTTAATTCAGCAATGTTTCCAGTATTTCATCCGTCAATTAATCCTGTAATTAATCCTTTAGTTAAACCAGCAATTTATCCAGTATTTCATTTATTAATTAATCCTGTATGTAATCTAGCAATTCATCCAGTATTTCATCCATCAATTAATCCTATAATTAATCCATTAATTCATCCAGTAATTAATTTAGTAATTTATCTATCAATTAATTCATTAATTCATCCAGTAATTCATCCATACATTAATCCTCTAATTAATCCAGAAATTCTTCCAGTAATGCATCCATCAATTAATCCTGTAATTAATCCAGAACTTCTTCCGGTAATGCATCCAACAATTAATCCTGTAATTAAACCAGAAATTCTTCCAGTAATGCATCCAACAATTAATCCTGTAATTAATCCAGCAATTCTTCCAGTAATTCATCCATGAATTAATCCTTTAATTAATCCAGCAATTCTTCTAGTAATTCATTGAAACGTTCTAAATGTTACCAGTTTCAGTTTCTATTGTTGATACGTTTAAATGATTTTCAAATCTGAAATCAGGTATTGGTGAAAGAACCAATTGTTTAGTACGTCAAAAGCTTTTTGAAGCAGTAAACTTAAATATTTGTTTTAGTATTCATTCAACGCTAGGAAGCTATATAGTGAAGCGGGGCCGATTACCAATGCCCGTCGGTGGTACTTGACCGAAGATTAAAATTGAAATCATGATTTAATCCTCACACATTAGGCTTTCAATTTACTTTTCACTTCAATTCACTGCTTTCTTTATATTCATACGGATTTTTAATACCATACACAGTCAGATTCTTTTTACAACACTTTTTTTTCCGTATTTATTTTTCATGAAATTGCTCTCATTCACGATAGTGAATACTCGAGCATGAAAGACAGAGTAATTAAAAACTCCCGAGTCTTGAGTAGTAAATCGATAATTTTAATTCTTTTTTTTTTTTTGAAAAACTATCTTATCGATGGATTATTAAATATTTCAGTCAACATTTGCATGCAACAGTATATATATGAATATATATATACACGAAATGATTTATTCACGTAGGATGAAAATGAAAATTTTCTGTTTTATTCTCTACTTTATTTACCTCTCGGATCTTGAAAGTTCCAATAAAAAAAAAACCATAATTATTTTTTATCGATCGGATTGTAAGAATACTGAGCAATGTTTCAGAGGCACTCGTAGAAAATGGCATCCGCAGTTTCTGCTTGAAAATTTATGGACTCATGCCTGATGGAGACTCATGTTTTATGAATGATAGCGAGGCACTTCGACAGCTACAGTGTCAAAGTGAAGGAAAGAGAGAGAGAGAGGAAGACAGAAGTAAGGGAATTTGATATGAGAGAGACAAGGAGAGAGTATATAGTGAGCACTCCATTTGACGATCCTATGCGACTGCTCTTCGATCAGCGAAAATTCAGATCTTGCAAAGTTTAAAGTTTCTCCAAAGCTATACGCTCCAGACAAGAGAATAGTTTAGCTATTTAAGATAATTTTATCGAATTGAACGACGTCTTGGCTGATTGCTTGGATTGGCCTCCACGTATAGAAGAGTTCCTTAACTGGAAATCTCTCTTATCGGGAAATCATCTACATGTGTTTGGTATGCATGCAAAACGTACATCGATCGTTTCACATCTTGAATTCAAAACCTTAACAGGGTTATTTAACTTCATATTGAAGTCTCGCGAATCGTCAGGTGTCTGTACTTATCAGACAAGATCAATAATAAAGGATGAAGATGTTTCATTTCTTCCCTCCTTATCCCACTGGATCGTTGATTGGAAAATAGGAACATTTATTTTAAAACTTTTTATATTTCCTCAACTCCTTTTGAATAATAAAGTCTTTATAGATTCTCCATATATAGAGATTTTATTTTAACTGTACAAAAAATTTCACAAATCCTTTACCAGCAATTATATGCATGTTCAAAAATACTCCATTCACTCTAAATCTGAATGAGTGGAATTTCACTTATTCTACGTTATAAGTCACTCTCTTTTTCAATAAGTGCATATATGCACTTAAAATAAGTGAACTTTTCACTTATTGTAAGGTTTAATGAAAAATTAATTTCTTTAATTCATTTTTCACTATTGATTATTAAATAATTCACATTTTTCAGTCTCTGGGACTTTTAGATCAAGTGATATTAATTTTCTCTTCAAATACTTGCACAGAAAACCTAAATGATACTGCTTTCTTGGATCATTCTACAAATTGATCCAAAAAGCAGTATCATATTTTTCAACTTTTTAGATCAATTTGTAGAATGATCCAAGAAAGCAGTATCATTTTGCAACGTTTTGATCCCTTTAGGTTTTTTGTGTGAATAAAATAAATAAAGAACTTTAAAAGGTTCAATATTTATCTGTGATAAATAATATTGTCTATAATATTGTCTATCCTCTAAATGTTCTATAATTGAAGACCTCCACGGAATAACGATATATGGCACATTTTAACATTAATGTAATTATAATGAAAATATTTGCATGTATTATTGAAAAATATGCCCAAACGAATAAAATAGTAAAATTGTATATATAGAGTATACAATTTATTGATTTTTTATTATATACTTTGCTGGAATAACTATCTATGGCAAATCAAAGTTGAATATTGTGAGCATTTTTAATTGTGCCATAGATCGTTATTCCGTGGAGGTCTTCAATTGTCCTTGAAAGAAGAATTATATTTCCTTAAGCTATTTACATTGTCAGCTAAAACTTTAATCCCTAATTGACTAGTACACTGAAAAAAAAATTTATTTGATTCAATTAATTCAAATTATTTGAAAAATATTTATTTGAGTCAAATATTTTTTATTTGGATCGATAAAATATGTATTTGATTCAAATAACTTGAATTATTTGAATCACACTTATTCGAATCAAATAAATTTTATTTGGGTCAAGTAAATAATTAATTGAATCTAATAAATGAATTCATTTAACTCAAATAATAAGTTATTTGAAACTATTCATTTATTTATTTCGCTTAAATATTTGGTTATTTGATATAAATAAGAATTATTTGACACAATTAACTTATTTTATTGATTCAAGTAAACTAAATTATTTAAAATGAATAACTTATTATTTAGCGCAAATACATAATTTTATGAAAACAAATAAAAAATATTTAGATCA
>JUFY01022126.1:0-24175 GCA_001855655.1 Leptopilina clavipes
ATAAACGTGAAAGCTTTGGAAAAAGCACACACGTGCAAGTTTAAAATTGAGAATCTTGTGTGGGTGTTGTTCTGCTGTCCTACGCATGATTACAGTAGAATTCCAAAAATCCGGATAACCGAAAAAATCCGGATAGTCGGATTTGTCATAAAAAATTATAAATTTTGAGTTATACTTTTTTAATATAGTATTTAAGTTATTTTAATTACTGTGCAATTATTAAAATATGATTAATTTTTAATTGCATTGAAAAAACTTATTTTATATGAATATTTCTAACAAATATAAGTTGTCTTAATGTAGAAATTCGGTTTTTGTCAGTCAATGTAAGGGAATTATTTAACCTTAAAAAAAATTTTCAAACTTAAAAATTTTTTAAATTGATAAAAAAGTAATTTCAAGTTCAAAAACAAATCCGGTTAATCGGATGTCCGGATAATTGGAATTCTACTGTATATCTTTTTTCCAAATTATTTGATAATACTTTCCTTCTGTTTTATTCCATTTTCAACAATTTTTGTCTCACTGTAAATTGCGGGAATATGTTTTAAATTAATTATTTTGCAGAAAGCAAAGAAATGGCACGGAATAGACAAATTAAAGTGACTGCAGTGGGAGATGGAATGGTTGGCAAAACGTGTATGCTAATTACCTATACAAATAAAAAGTTTCCTACAGAATATGTACCCACTGTGTAAGTATTGAATTTATCACACCTTTCATTATAATTAAAAAAATTATTTAAAATAAATTTTTATTATCGTTTTTTTATCGAACAATTAAATTCTCAATGTTGTCTTTTGTTTTAAATGCCGCATAGATTTTATGTATATTAGTCTAGTAATTAAGGTGATTTTTTTTTGTAGATTTGATAATTATCCAGACCAGATAATGTTGGATGGTGAGGAATTTAACGTGACACTATGGGACACTGCGGGTCAGGAAGATTATGAAAGATTAAGACCTTTATCCTATCCCCATGTGAGTCAACAATAATTTTCGAGTAGATAAAATTTTTACGATTATAATTAACTTTTATCTCAAGAGTCATTGTTATTAAATACTAATTTCATAATTGAATTTTTATTAAAAGCCTAAAAAGTTTTTTTTCTCATTTTTAATTTTTCTAAATGTTTAATTTATATTTCATTTGATAAATTTTTTTAATAATCTAAAATTTGTTTCAGACCGATTGCTTCCTGCTTTGCTTTTCCGTTAGTGCTAGGAGTTCATATGAAAATGTTGCCAGTAAGTGGCATCCGGAGATAAAGCATCATTGTCCCAACGTTCCGATAGTTCTTGTTGGTGTGTATAGTGTATTTTTGACGTAAATGGTGCATTAAACTCAAATCTTGTTTCCACATTCCTTGATAGTCGGGAGTATAACAAAAAAAGATAAAACAATCTACCAGATTTGAGTTTTCTTTAAATATAAATTTGTTAACATTAATTATTATTTTTTTTATAAAATAACTATCGAATATCAAAATATACTATCAAAATTTTTGGTAAAATTGATTTTAACTTGTAATTTTGATATTTACAGGTACAAAAAGTGACTTGAGGAGTCAGGACAATTTAGACATAGTGACGCAACGTGAGGCTAAAAAAATGAAGAAAAAAATCAAAGCTTACAAATATGTCGAATGTTCGGCAATAAAACAAGAAGGACTTCAAGAAGTTTTCACTGAAGCTCTAAGAGCAGTTTTGAAGTCACCTTCTTCAAAGAAATTTTGCTGTGTATAAACGAATCCCATGACGAAAAAAGAAAAGGTAGAATGATAATTAATTTCCCTTGATCAAGCAATAATTAATTTAATGACAATTTGTTGATAACAAAAAAAATTTTTTTCAGTTGTCAACAGTAATCATTACATAAATTATTTCTAAAAATTCCATGCATATTAATATTTATATGAATAAATATTTAATGAACGTGAAGATCTCAGGATCTTCGAAATTTTAATAAATATTGTATAAATTCTAATATATTATTAGAATATATTATATACTAATATATATTATTGTATAAATTATAGTCGCACCATTGGTGTTTTAATAACTCTATTCATAAGTGCCACATTGCCTTTTATATCACAACTGTTTTTATTTCCATGTAAATAATTGAAGAAACATCTCATAATGTAGATTATTTTGTAAAGTATTAAAATAAAATTTACTCTTTTTACAATTCTCTCTTCGCTTTAATACTTTAATTAATTTAATGTGCAATACGCAAAAATATAAGATAATGAAACAAAATGTGATTATTATCAGAAAAGCTCATTTCCTCAAGAGAAAAGAAATGAGAAATCTTTAAAATGGTAAATTTTAAATTAGAAATTCTTAATTTAAACAAAAATTGGAAATTTTTATAAAAAATTATAAAATTCGATTGAAAATTATGTATGTTTTAAAGAAAGACAATTCTTAAACATTATTAACTAATTAAAGTAACTTACAGTAAAATAAATGAGTGCTTCTAATTTTACCGACCAAATGTGTCAGAAAGGGGAGTTACTTTTTGCTGTATAATTTTTCCATATCCACCTCTGCCACTATCAAAGTCTGAACGGTATTCATCTCTTACCTGAGAATAAATTTTAAAAGCGAATAATTAAAAATTTGTTTCCTATAGGGAAAATAAAAATTATTTATTAATTTATAAATTAGAGGACTCACTTGACCACCAGTTTTTCCACGACCGTATTGTCTACCTTCGATAAAACCTGCGTCCCAATCTGTTCGAATAATTCTATCGTCGAGTCTTGTTCCATTTACATATCGCATGCAACATTCAGCATCATGTCTCAAGTAATATTCAAGAAAACAAAAGCCGCATGGTGTCTTTTTGTATTTATCAAGGCCCATAATAATTCGTCTAATGTCACCGCATTTGGAGAAAAGTTCATAAATTTGTTCTTCCGTTGTGTAGAAAGAAAGATTACCTACGTAGAGAGTCGTGGAATTTCTCAATAATCTATCTTGTTCTGCACGAGATCCCTAAAAAAGAAAAATTTTGTAAAATATTTCTTTAATATAAATTTAATTACTATTTGTATGGATAATTTATTCATTTTATTTATTAACTTGGTACTTAAAGGTTAGTTTTTTAAAAATTAATTTAAATTTAAATACATTTTTACTATTTATATATGGAAATTACATACTGATTGTTATTATTATTATTAGAAATTTCTAGACATTATGTACAAAAAGCTAACCTTAAAATGTTGATCTCGATAGGAACTCAAGTCTGTTGAAGGTGAAGTAACTGGTGAAACCAAACTCATTGTTTTCTTAAATAATAATGAATTCTCTTCGTTAATTAAATTATAATTAATTACTTTGTGGCGAGAATATAGAAAAATTTCTCAGTTTTAACAGCAAATGTCAAATCCACCAAATCCACGAAGTAGGTATAAGGAGACGTCACGCGGTTTAAAAATCAGCCTTTATGAGAGATTTACAGAGGTTGCGCCTCTGTGGTGAAAGTTTGTATTAAAATATCGTCTGCTCCAGAATATTCTGAATATTCTCGAGAATATTCTTTTAAAAGTAGAGAAATTTCTAATCAGCTGATTAAACCTGTGTTGTATTTTTATTTCTGCCTTTAGATCAAATTATGGAATGGCCACTTCATGTTTTAGGTAAAATTAATTTTACTCAACATTTATTTTCACTGTATTTCTTTTCACAAATTGTGTCATTAACATTGTTGCAAATTTTCATAAAAGTTATTCGTTATTCATCTGTCATTTCACACATTTTGACAAGCAAATTTTCCCTACCAAATGTAAATAAAAAGATCAATAAACAAAGATTTTGTTTGAATTAATTTACAATATTGAAAATAAACAAATTAAATATTAATTGTTCTATTTATTTTTCATTATTTAGCAATGTGGACGAATATGGATTCGAGAGACCATCAGAGTTTGATTATCAAACGTATGAAGATTTTATGTCAGAATATTTGAAGATTTTGGCAAAAAGAGCTAAAAAATGGGCAGAAATAATTGGAAATGGAAAACATCTCCGAAGGACAGCAACGTTGAAAAGATATGTTCGTAAAGGAATTCCTGGAGAACACAGAGCATTGGTAAAATTCTATTCAATAAATCAACTTTTTAAATTAATAGGGTATTTTAAATAAATCTAATTATTCGACTGTTTAAATTAGATCTGGCTGATTGTAAGTGGAGGAGAAGAATTAAAAAATGCAGCGCCAGGTTTATATCAACATTTGTTAGACGGTCCCCATAATTCAGAAGTGTCAGAAATTATAAGAACAGATCTTCCTCGAACTTTTCCAGACAATATTTTCTTTAATAATACAAAAGCCTATCAACTTCAACTCTATAATATTTTACTCGCTTTTGCTCATCAAAACAAAGACGTTGGTTACTGCCAAGTAAGTTTTCCCTAATATTTCATTTTCACAATTTTTTAAAGACATTTTTCAAAATTAAATCTAAAAAACCAATTTATGCAAGGAAAAAAATTAACAGTGGAATTATATATTTTTTTCAGGGACTGAATTACATAGCAGGATTATTATTTTTAGTAACGAAAAATGAAGAAACAGCTTTTTGGCTTCTTAAAGCTTTAATCGAAAATATTCTACCTGATTATTATACTCCAACGATGGATGGTTTATTAACAGACATTGATGTTTTAGAAGAATTAGTCAGGTAAATTACGCTAATTATAAATAAAAATCTGAAATCGAAGCAGCTAAGGAGAAAATTTCCCTAATACAATTTTCTGTTTTGGTGAATGAAATTTTAGAATCAAAATACCAGATGTGCATCGACATATTACTAATTTGGGTTTACCCTGGGCTGTGATTGCCACAAAATGGTTTATCTGTTTATTCGCTGAAGTTCTGCCAATTGAGGTAAAAAAATTATTCATGTTAATTGAAATTTATGTGAAATTAATCAGAAAAGAATCCTTAGAACGAATAATAGTGACACAAAATAATTTTCTACAAAATTCAAAAAAATTGAGAAAATTATTACATTATTTGTTTTTCTTTTCTTTTCTTTAATTTAAAAATTAAATAATTTTTAAATTTTTCTTGTAGACAACTCTCAGAATTTGGGACTGCCTATTTTATGAAGGTAGCAAAATTATTTTTAGAGTCGCCTTAACACTGATAAAGAGAAATAAAGAGAATTTATTAGCCTGTCAAGATTTTGCAGTATTAGCCGGTTGTTTTAAGGAAATTACAAAAGACAGTATCGTCCTGCATTGCCATGACTTTATGCAGGTATTCTTGAAATAATTCATTTTTTTCATATTTTATACTATCTTTGAAACTATAATTTTGCCAAAAAGTTAGTATTTGAAAATTAGAAAGATATTCTAAATACAAAATGCAACAATTGTTTATTCAATTGGAAGTAAACTTATTCTATTTTTCACTTTCTAGTGAAATTTCATTTCTAATTTTTTATTTTAATCTTTTCTTAAATTTTTTATTTTCTTATAAAATTCAATTTCTAAATTCTTATTTTTATCTAATATTAAATTAATAATAAATTTAGTGTATAAAAATTTTTTTCAGAGCATTTTTAAGGAGCCTGGATCTCTACCTCGTAGGGCAATTACTAAGTTAAGAACAAGAACCACTCAAAGGCGAATGGTTCTCAAAAAAGCGAGATTAAGTAGATAATATTCGTTAAAACATCTACAACTCCACTAAATCATGTTTTTATCATATCTAGTCATCATTCGTGTTTGTACACATGAAACAAATTTACAAAATATTAAAAAAGAAAAAAATCAAATTAATGCAGCTTCACGTGAAATATCATTCAGCGTATTCACTATTTAGAAAAAAAAAACAGTCAATTACTACGCGTAAAAAAATTGATTTTTAATTAATTAATATTTAATATTTAATAAATATTGAATATTAAAAAATTTTAATAGATTTAGCTGAGTTTTTCGATAATTTTTAATAAGTCACTGATTGGAGGGTTTAATTAAATATCTTATCACGACGAAAAATGAGCCATAGAATAAATTAAAAAAGTTGTGTATAATATTTCAAGTTACTGCGTGAAATATGCAAATTTTACAAAATCGAAAAAATTAAACATCATGCCATAATTTAACTATACTATTAATTTAATTAAAAAAAAGTTATTTTTTCTTAAAATAGAAATTTTATCTTCCATTTGTGTTGTGTAAAATTTTCTTTACAGTAATATTTTATCAGAACATTGTAATTCTTAAAGGAATTTTGTTTCCTTTCTTTTAGATTTTTACTGCATTTTTATAAATTGAACAAAAACCCGGGGAAAAAACGTATGATAAAATATGGTAGCTGTGTGTTTTTTTTTAAAAACACTGATTTTATTGCTGTGAATAATTCACTTTTTTCAATTTAAAAAAAACTGTTACGATTTGCGCCACAAAATCAGATTTATGTGAGATAAGAAAATTAAAGGATTGAATCTATAGAAAAAAAAGAATAAATCTTGTAAATGCTTTAATTTTCAATTAAATGAAACTTTCTGTTTCAAAGAAAATTAATCATCAAAATTTGCTAAGTGTCTTAATTAACTTCGAAATTATAAATCAAATCACTTAAATCTGAGATTTGGATGGATTGAAAAATACCTATAATCTGTTATATATTACGAAAAAACAATGTCAAATATGATGTATCAAAGTGTCAAATAATTGACATCATTTTAAAACGTAATATATTTTTCAGTATTAAAGACTGTTAATTAATGAGCAGGCTCAATATTTGAATATTATATTCGTTTCCTAGAGACAATTTGAATCTAAATAAAATACTCTATAAATAAAAAAATTAGAATTTTTCTTTTATAAGAAAGTTAGAGGTGTATTAATTCTAATCTCCCTTTTATTTTGGAAAGAAAAGATCAAGTCATCAATTTTACTTAAAATGTACTTTATAGATTATTTACAAGTGATTTTAAAGAATTCTTGAAATATGGGACTATCACAATATAATTTTGAGAGGAAAAAAAAGGAAATTACCTAAATTCATGGCCAACTGGGATAATAAATTCATTTTTCTAGAAGATCCTTAGCTTCATTGATTTTTGCAGCTATATAAGGTGAACCACCTCGATCGGGATGATTTGCTATCATTACTTTTTTAAATTGATCTTTAATCTTTGCTTTCGATGCTGTCGGCGAGACGCCCAATATTAAACTCGCCTCTTTTCTATTCATTTTTTGCTCAAAGCCACCTTTATAATATTTACTGTTTGCCAATGTCTGAAAATAAATATTTTTATTGTAAAAATAAAGTGAAAAAATGTTTATAAGTATTTTAAAAAATGTAAGTTTATCGAAAAAAGCGAATGTAAATTAAATTGAAATTAATTTTCAAAAAAACTCACTTGAGCATCTAATTTGGGTAAAGCATTCATAGCATCCGTCATTGTTTTCGATAATTGTGGCATTCGTCTTAAAATATAACGACCGGTAAATCCAACAACCGCAATACCCAAACCTGCAGCAATAATACTGCTCTGAAAATAAATTAAATTTAACAATTAATTGAATAAATAAATGAGAATTCTACTTTTACAAAGATTATGTATTGATTTATTTCAATATGAATTTTCACTACATTAATTTATAATTTTGTAATATTACTATATAAAAATAATTTATTGTATAATTAACAAAAAGAAATGCAAATGTCACAACTTGAAAATTTGTTTAACAATACATTAAAGTGAAATTTATATTTAAGAAATAAAATAAAAGTAGAGTATTAAAAAAATAATTTACACATTTTTAAGTTGTTATAAATAATGGCGACAAACGTATAAATAAATCATTATTGATAAAACATAACCTCAAAATTTGTTTTCGAAATTAATTTACAGACATTAATTTTATGAGTCATTGAGAAAGAATTTCTTACAAATATTAGAGAAATCTCAATAAAATTAATTAATTTTATACCTTAGAAGAATTTGGGATATCTCCTCGATAATTTTGAGCCTACAATTTATTATATTGAGGTTAGAATGTGTTAGTGACCTTAAAAACATTTGTAGGAAGAAAAATATTTAATAACATGTAAAGATTTTAAATCTTACCATTTTTAAAAATAATTTATATTACACCAAACACAATTTTTAACCAGTGCGTATCACCGAAATAATGTAATATTGTGCAATAAATAAATATATTTCACTCTGTGCATAATCAACACAACATGAAGAAACTTTCAAGGGGTAATTTTTGAAATGTTAGGAAAATTAATTATGAAGAGAAAAAATTCCCTATACACCGATATATCGAAACTTAGTTGTGGCTAACTTCAGTTGACTTTCTTCTTGTTTCTTCTGCAACCAACAACCATGGAAAAAATGGAAAAAACCTCCCAAAAGGTTAATTTTTACAATTTTTGAAGGTTTTTAAGTGTCTTATGGGTTATTTATAAATTTTTAAGTCGTACTGATTGTGGAATGATTATGTTTTCAGAAACAAAGGGAACCTATCCATTCCGTGCAAGTCTTTGGACGCAAAGTAAGTAAACATTAATTTGTTGAGGTTAAGTTCTTCATGCTTTTCAACCTATTCAATGTCAACAATTATTTAATTCTTTAATTTTTTTAAAGAAAAGTAGATTACTTATTACTTCCACTTTATTTCGATGAGTTTTAAATGAAAATTTACTATTTTTGAGAGCAAACAGAGAACACTATGAAAATAGAAAGAAAATACTTATTCAAAGTGACAGTTTTTTAAGATTCTTGTAATTTTGAGTATATAACTCAATTTACACTTTTTAAAAGTGTAAATAGTGTAAACAAATTATGAAAATTAAAATATTCCTATGACGCTAAATGAACTTTATATTATTAAAATATTGTATTTTTAATTAGAATTTGAAATTAGAATTCAAAACATTTTTGTTGTTCATTTTTTATGCAATGTTATGTTTATTGTTTTTGTAGAAAAGCGCAACTGCTGTGGCCTATTGTAAAAGAGGACGTGGAATTCTAAAAGTAAATGGTCGTCCTCTTGAATTGGTTGAACCCCGCGTTCTTCAATACAAACTTCAAGAACCAATTTTACTCCTGGGCAAGGTAAATATATATTTTTTTTTTAAACCCATCAGCGAACAGTGGAAATGTCGATTGTCGTTTTTCCATTTATTTTTCTAATTAATTAGAAGAAGAGGAAATTCTTAAAACTTATGTGATGTTTATTTTATTCCAGACATGATTTTCTATTAATAGAAAACGAATTTTTAATAAATTTTGTTTGTCATTACAGGAAAAATTTGCAGGAGTTGATATTAGAGTGAGAGTAAATGGCGGTGGTCACGTTGCTCAGATTTATGCAATTAGGCAGGCTATTTCCAAAGCACTCGTTTCCTACTATCAAAAATGTTTGTATTTCTTCAATTTACAAGAGTATTTAAATTTAATTTAAACGTAATTTAATAATAATTAAATTAAGTCTAAATTGAAGTCCCATATTAATAAAGATTTCTAATTATTAATTGTTTTTAATAGATGTTGATGAGGCCAGTAAAAAGGAAGTAAAGGATATTCTAATTCAGTACGATCGAACTCTGCTTGTCGCTGATCCGAGACATTGCGAGCCAAAGAAATTTGGTGGTCCAGGTGCAAGAGCACGCTATCAAAAATCGTATCGTTAATTATCGATTTCCTTCCATTTTCCTAATCCAACTTGAATAAAAAAAGAGATAAACACGAAAAACGCTCAAGGTATTTATTTCTACCAATTTTTTTTTAATTATACACATTTTCTTTTATTAATTTTATATGTTTGAATCCTTCTCTGCAGTCCTCATGGACAATAAAAAGTATGATATAAATAAATAATATATAAAATTTGAAAAAACTGTTTTTAAACACTTACGGATTTTTTTAAGCATTTCGCAAAAAAAATTCCTTCAAGAATTAAATTGAAAATCTATTAAAATTTTAATTAATAAACTATGTTGATCCAACAAAATTCGATTTAATTAAAAGTTAAATTATGAGAATTTTTTAAATTCAAATTTGAATTTATTGAAACTTAAATCGAAAAATAGGATAATTTTAATTTTCTATCGATTGAATTTTCGTTTGATTAGAATTTGAATAAATGAAAATTTAAATAATTTAAACTTTGGAAGAATTAAATTATATTAGATCAAAGTTTTATTGAATAAAAAATAAATTAAAAATTATGATTAAGATAATTAAAAATTATGATTTATCGAAAGTTGAAAGGATGGAAATTTGGATAAATTAAAATTTGAGGTGATAAAAACAATACTTAGAATTTATGTATATATATACATATATACCATGTTTTTTTTTTATTCATTATTCTTTACACGATAATCAGACAAATAACAGTGTTTACTAAAATACCAGTGTCTGTCTGAATTTATCAAATGTAAAATAAAAACTAAAAACACTCCTTCCTTTATAGTCGAAAATTTACTATTTTGTTAGAAAGAAAAATAGTAAAACAATAAATACAGACAGTCACAAGGTAATTAGCGTACTTTTATGTTTTATAGTAATAGTAATAGGTACATTATCTATCTAAACGCTACATTCACGTAGACGCAGACATTCTCTTAAACGTGTAATCTTACTTTTTCTTAGATAACACTTTGTTTTTCTGTATTTAAATATTTTTACTTTTTTTATTTTTATTTAATTCTTCAAAACTCATTGAGCGCACGATAAATATAAAATTATCAAAAATTTTATATCCATCGCACTTGCGTTTTATTTATTTTTTTTCTTGCTTTTCTATATATATATAGATTAATTTATAAACTGGCAAGTGCCGAAATAGGCGGATGCAAACCGTCTAAGCACTCTGAGATTGAAAAGAAAAAATGCATTTCTGTAAAATAAAATATAGAAAAAATTTTCTCAGGTACTAGAACGTTCAGCACATATTTTCTTTTTGCATAGAAAAAAAATCAATTCCAGAAAATAATTATCGACACCGTTTATCTATAAAATATCATGGAATAAATATTTCATGTATAAAGAAAAACAATGGAATTTAAAAGTCGAGGTGTCAATTCTTATTGAGAAAATATTAACTAAATTTTTTCCGATATATATATATATATATATATGAAAAGTGTGCGTGTGTATTAGAAAAATTGCACTCTAAAAAATAAGTACATTCGGTTTTCGGCAATATTTAACTCATTTTCACCTAGAGGGAAAATATAAATATATTTATATATATTATATTTACCAAAGTATGTAACTATTTTATACAAGGGGACAATTATTTGTTACGTATTTAGGCTGTTTTTTTTCTTTTGCACTGTACACGTATTTCACTTTTATTTCCTATGTTGAATTTTTTTTTCAAAAATAAAATTAAAAACTGGTCCTATTAGAAAGCGTAATATAACAAAAATAATACTGAATTATTTCCTATATTATAATGAAGCCACTAAGTGAAAATGAGTTTCTAGTTATTTAATACTTTTAGTTTTATGCGTTTTAATTTTCTTTTAGTACTGGTTTTCTTTCTCAACCTCATTCAAAAACATCAAAAGCGAGACTTATAATATTTATACCTTGAAATCCTCTTTTTATCGATGGACGAAAACGTCTATAAGATGTATACAATACAACAGTAATTAATTTTTCTCGAAGCGAAGGTACATTAGCGTTAATACACAACTTGATATACAATATCGGGTATATATAATAGACAAATATAATTCAATATATTTGTGTATTATAATAATTTTTTCCACTTTTTTCTCTCGCTCAAAAAAAAGTAAAAAATTAAGTAAAAATTGATTCAAAGGTTGGGTGAAAACTTTTCGAAAAATTATAAATCAAACGTGGGTAAATAAATGTTTTTGAGTATTTTTTTTTGTTACTTTTTGAATCACCAACCCTAGATCATTCTCAAATGCGATTCTCTCCACATTTCAAAATTGCTTTATTGGGAAAATTTTTTTTGTTCATAAATTCGTAATTATAATTACAATTTTGAAAGCGAAGAGTTTCGAGATTCAACTCTTAATTCCTAGACAATCTAAAAATTCATGATATATTTTGTTTATATATAATATATATAAACAGTCAAGAAATAAATACTCGATTTATGCAGATAAATATTACAATAATGGTAATATGTATTTTTTTGGGGGGGCTCGCACGCAGAATAGAGATCGAATTGGACTATATTTACTATATTTATACATGTATATTGCACCACTTTTCCATGATCGAGTTGTTTTTATCTTAAAGAATAGAAAATAAAATATTTTATAGATATTTTTTAAATGACATTCTTAGTGTCTTCGAAAAACGAGTGAATTTGATTAATTGTGCTCGTATTTTTTTTCTATAAGATATTTTACAACTCGAAATTGGATTTTTTCTCTAAACAATAAATAAAGACCTTTGCTATTTTTTTTTCTTCATTATCGACAAAATTTTACGAACGAACCCCATTTTTAGTATCACAATAATAAAATTAGACTCTTCAGATTCTCTCATATTGACCTGCGCGATCAATAAATGACACATATATATATATGTATATATAATATATATATATATGTATATATATTATAAAGATCTGTTATTATGTAATTTACTCGCAAATCGCAAACAAAATGCACTGTCCGGCAGCGAGGTATTCCCCTCCCCCCTCAAAAAAAATTAAATAAATTGACTGAATTTAGGGAAACGAAAATTCTTCCCCTAAAGACTCACTTTTTTATTTTGATTATTTTATAAAATTAATATTTTTAAATTCGTGAAAATGTTTATTTACTTATTATTTTTAATTTCAATTATAGCAAGAAAACAAAAACGATAGTAAATTTTTCAAAATAGACAAAAAATTTTGTCAACAAAAATTAATATTTTTCAAAAACAAAATTTTCCGGTTAATTACTTTTTCGTAAAGAAAAATTAATGCTAAATTAATTTACTAAATAGTAATAATTTAGTATTAATTTTTCTTTAATTGATTAATTTAATATTTAAAAATTTACTGAATGGAATACGTTTTTACAATAAATTGGGTTCGTTAAAAAATTTCACGCACAGATATTTAAAATCAATTTGAATGAAAATTAGAAAAAAAAATTTTTTTGTATGAGTCTCTTTGATCATCGATTGCTCTTTGCTTTTGCAGCATATAAGAGTTATTATAATGATAATATAATCGTCGTGATCAAATAATTCGACCGTCGTGATACATTTTTTTTTTTAATAAAATAAAATTTACTCTCACTCACAAATTTTTTCACTCTCACTTATAATCAGATACCTCGTAGATATTGCACTAGCTTCACTCAATTTTACATTATTATTTAAATATAATTATATTTATATATTTATACTCGTGATTAATGTTTCGATTATTAAATGGTACTACACATTAACGTGAATCAGATGGTATTTTAAATTCGAGTGATGATCGGAAGAGAAATTAAATTGCGATGCGAGTAGATTATAAGGACAATTTTTGAAATTATCAAAACGTCAACGTTTTTTTAATTTAATATTGTATAATATTAATTTTTGAATTTTTTTATTTAATTAATTTCAATGCAATTGCATTTTAATTAAAAAAAAATGTTAAACTACATAATTTCTGAAATTACTTTTTAATTTAAGAAATTTTTTTTTAAATAATTAGGTACATAATTTCTTGAAAGGCGATCTACTCGCAATCAACAACACTTTAATCTTTAAATAGCAACAATATTGTAAATTAGCTTTATTCTTTCATCAATATTTCACTGATAAATATCTCTCGGATCGTTTATATACTCTTAATAATATTATTTTTTTTTTTATTAAATATTTATTAAATTTATTAAATTATTATGTATTATTTTTCCTTTAACATCAAATCTATTTACTGTGCTAACAATTTATAAGTGTACCTTCTTTATCTTCTAAACAGGAGTGCACAATAATGGCGACGTTAAACTACACGACGCAATTAATTATTGTAACATTCAACATAAATTTTCTTTTCTTTTCTTTTTTTTCTTTTTATTAATTAGCTAAATAGAATATTTTAATCAGCGATACAAAAAAAACAAATCACATCGATCAGAACAACGAATTGTACTAAGACAGGGTCAACGATTTTTTTTTCGCAATTCCTACTTAACGTCGATCCTACCTAATGACTATTATACCGATTATTTAATATAAACTAAAATCGCGAACGATTTTTATTTTTTTTTAGCACGAAATACACGATTTCTCGCTACGTATCTTCGCGAACGGAATTTATGATTCATAAAAGCAAAAAATTAGATTTTGAAATTTTAAATTCCCTTAAAAAAAAACGAAAATTTATTTGTTTATCATCGAATTTTGTTTTCTGTTCATTTTGCGGAATCGTGTATATTAAAATCAAGCAAAAATTATTCAAAAAAAAAAAATGTAAAATAAAATTAGTGGTAAAAAAGTTTTCGAACGACGGATTATTTTTTGTGTACGACAAGGACGGCGTGCCGATTTTCATTTCAAGTGTTTCGAAAACTGAAAGAAAATTGCAATAATTTTTTGCTCGAATCGATGTGAGTAATATATTAAGGACGGCAACGGAGCGTCGCGTTTGTTTCTGTTTATCTTTTCTTTTTTTTCTTTTTTCCTCCACAAAATTCAATGTCGTTCGAATATCTCGATTTTCGATAAGGATTTTATTATTTTTATTAATTATTATTATAGTATATTTCTTGACAAATTAATCGTCAATTGCACATTTATTTCAAACGGAGATACGTACACGACAAACGATTTCGAGTTTATTTCATGTATATTCAAAATCATTACAGAACAAAAACGTTTTATCGTATACGATAATTTTTCCTTTTTTTTCTTTGTAGAAATGATCCTATATTAGAAGAATCAATTTTTGATAATAAATTACAAAAAAAAAATTGAAGAAATTTAATCCTTAAGAAATTCACCAATAAAATTAAATCATAAAGTGTAAATTTCAATTATCTAAAAGAAAAATAAAATAAATAATAATTTACAAAATATTCACTATAAAAAACTTGACTCCAAAAAAATATCATTTCAGTAATAAACAATTGAAATCTACTTTTAAGGAATAAAAATTTTTTCATAATGAAAAGACATTCTTTGTATAGGAAAAAAAAGGAAAATATTTTAAGTATGAAAAAACGATTTTGATTGTAATTTTCAAGATTAATGATAAGCCTAAAGAAACGGCTTCCTAACTAACAATGATAATTCTTTATTTAGTTTCTTCACAGGTAATGTTTGATGACCTATACAAGTACTTAACGTTAACTGGTATTTTTTCATTTCTCTTTTTTCGAAAATTACGTGCTATCACCTGTTAGCTAAACATAGGCCGGACTAACCGTTTTTTATTTTTTTTTTTATTAACGTACGGTCGGTGGTAAATTTTATACGTTTGTACGCATATCAACGAATTTACTGTTACTTTATTATTATTTTATATTATTATTATTATTATTAATATGTAATTAAGCCTCCTGTGTCCCGCGGATGTCGGAATCCGACTTCTAAATTTACTTTTTTCGAGACTGACTAGATTTTTCACGCTTATGTGTATTTTTAATAAGTTATGGAGGCCATTGGCTTCTAAGCCGTCTGATATTTAGGTAGGTACGCGAATGAGTCGAGTCCATTTTTTTTTCTCTTTATTTTTTTTTTTTTGAGGACTCTGAAAAGGCAATGGAGATAATCACTGAGATAGTGTGTGTGTGTGTGTGTGTGTGAGAGAGAGACCACTAAGTCGAGTGAATTTTCTATAGAGATATTAACTTATCTAAAATATTTGGTTTTTTTTTAGTCTACAAGGCTCGTGTATTCTCACGATACCGAAAAAAAATTGAAAAAATCCAAGAGTCAAACTGAATTAAAAAAAAAATTAGTTTCATCTTTTTCTGATGAGAGAAAGGAAAAATTTTCTTGAATTTTTTCAAGAGAAATTATTTTGATAGAAACACAGCCTAAAGCTAAGAAGAAGTCTCAGATTATCTTCAGAGACTTCAATAAAATCCATACAATGGATTTGATAAAAAATCGACTAGACGGTTCTCTCGATGAAAATGGAAAAATGAAGAGAAAAGGAAGTTTTCATTTCTCTGAAAATATTTTTGTTTGTTTTGAGAAATTTCAATACATACTTTCAAACGCAGAAAGTATTTTTTTTTTTCAAAAGAACTCGATTTTCGGAAATGATTCGAGCTGAACTTGTTTTTTGTTTTAAATTGAAACCGAAAAATTGATTGTGATTTTCGTATTATACATTCAATTCAGATAAATCTAAATTTTCGAATTTCGGATCGAATCATTTTCGAATTTCTGTGAAATCGAGGAAAATTCGAAAGGCACAATCCTGAATTTCAAGTGTACTGCACAATTATCAGGCTTGAAATTAAAGGAAGACCTCAAAAAGCTATAAATGGACGCCTTTGAATACTAAATTAATTTGCGAATTTGCTAAAAATGACAACGATCACGACACCGATTTTTTTTTTCATTTTTTTAAGTTTTGTTTTGTTGCACTCGATATTTCAACAATTTTTTGTCGACTCGTCACGTGTTATACATTTTTATTTAAGAGGGTAATTTTGGGGGGAGGGCTTGTCATATTTTACACGAGAATCTTATTGGGAGATATATATATATATTTTTTTTTGAGACGTTTTGTACTACTAACACGCCATGATGAAATATCATGTTAATTTAATTTACAAAGACTATCCTTAAATAGAATTAAAAATTTGAGATTTAAGCGAAACTTGAAATGAAATATTTTTGTCTTTTAAATTTTTTTCTTCTAGACAATTGTTATTTCAGTGATTATGAATACTCGCTAATTAATCATGATTTCCCGTGGATCAAATTTAGCCAAAATTCGCAAAATGGAATTCTCATTTTTTTAAATTCGATTCACAAAATCAAATGAACGTTTTTTTAGGGAATATTAACACTCACTGAAATATTGGGTTTTTCAAAACAAAAAGATTTCCATGACAAGAATATTCTTTCTTAAATAGATCTCGAATAATTTCTTCAAATGGGAAATTATTCCAGAAATTAATATTATTTCTTTTTGTATCTTATTTGCGAAGTTTTTTTTTTTAATTAAATATATGCGAACGTGCGCGAACGTTTCGCTGGTAAGACTAGAAACAGATTTTTTTTAAATTAATGAATAATGGAAGTGAAATTTGTAACGAAAAACGTTTGGTCGAAATTCTGGACACTGGACGTTTCCGCACGTGCGCTGATTAACATTTGGTTTTTTTATGACTGCAATCAAAGCCGTAATACATTTAACTAGAGACAACGCTTATAATTACTTTTTTCTTTTTAAATTTAAATCGAGGGAAGGTGCATCGATTTCCTTAGCGACTTTTTGTTTTTTGTTCTTACCGAAAACAATTATGTAAGATTTGAATTTAACCGATCGGTTAATTTGCCTCTTGATTGTGCTGTATTTAGGCGTATTGCTAAAATAATTTAAATATAACTATATAGTTTCTCTGATAAAGAGACCACCTGTGGTCCTTGCGACATTTTTCTCTAAATATTAACTTTTTTAATTTTCTTTTCAAATCAACTCCAAGAACTCGCAAGGAGTTCTGCTCTTTCGAAAAAAACTCAAATATCGCGTATTCATCGAAATTTCTATTTTTTAACTAGTACTAAAAATTGTTTTAATCTAAAGCGACCCGTGAGAAAAATAACGAAACTGATACAATATGCGAATCTGTAAGAAAACGAATCTTTTTTTCACATAATTTTTTTCCTTGAGTTTCGTTGTAATCGCCCAGCGATTTTTTTTTCTTTCTTTCTTTTTTAAATAAAAAAAAAATAAATAAATAAAATTTGAGTATTGTGAACGGATAAGAAGGACTTGAGTTAAAGTTCTCAAATACGATTTCACGACAGATTCGCAAATATATATTTTTAAAAAAATCGCGTATAAAATCCTCCTATTAACCAATTTTAGTTTTCAATTTTATGCGAGAATTGCACTGTTTTTTTCCCTCTTTAATAATAATAATTGTATTAATTCTCCTAACCCTCATTGTAAAACAACCAATATGAAAAATATTGGTAAAAGAAAAATTCTCTTTTTAAAATTCGGCTCGCGAGGCAAGTGTCACCTTGACGCGCTCCCATCGGGTTTTTTTCCTTCATTTTTCAGATTGTTTGAAATAGATTCGATGGGTTTTTTTTTGTCGCGAGATTATTAATTTTTTTTCCATTTCTTAAATAAATAATTATTTTCTGCAAAGAGAATTTTTTTAAACTGTCACCTTGTTATGAATTTGTTTGCCTCCACGGAAGAAATGCTCGCGAATGAAATGAGCTTATCTGGAGACAAAAAAGGCGATTCTCTTAGTTTCATTTTTGAAAAATCCTTTCTTCATATCTTCTCCTCTCTCTCCCTCTTTCTCTCTCCTGAGAAATAATTTATTGCGTCACAAATCTTGTGGGATTGAAGTCCTTATTCGCAAATGAGAAACCCTTGAATTCTTCTTGATTTATACAGGGAACGATATCGGTATTAATTGGCGTTAGTTCAGGTGTTTCTCTTGTAAATTCAGCATCGAAATTCACTGCGTCCTTCTTGCTTTTCTGTAATTTTAATAATTACAAAATAATTAATTAATTAAGGGACTATTTTCAAAACGAGAATGGTAAAATTTCTATAAAGGGAGAAAAAAGGTAATATATTATCAAAGTAGGTGAAAAGGTGAAACATACGATTTTTGGCCTAAACGGCGGCTTGAGTTTTCGCGCCTCAAGTGCCTCCCAGTCCATGTATTGAAAAAATGGATGTGTTCGAATTGCACTCTCGCCGCCATTCGCCGTCACGCATCCCAATCTTTTGGCGGGATTTTTCGTCATGAATCCTTTTAAAATTGATACCGCTTCTTTGGTGAGCCACACTGGATAAAGAACATCATCATGAAGAATCGATTCAAACAAATCGTCCTCATTGTCCGCCTCAAATGGTGGTTGTCCGGCCATCATTTCGTACATAAGTACACCGAGTGCCCACCAATCGACACTCGCTCCATATTCAAGTTCCTGTAAAATTTCCGGCGCAATATAATCGGGTGTGCCGCAAAATGTTGTCGTTGTTGCACCATCCAATATACCCTCTTTGCACATTCCAAAATCTGCCAATTTACAATGACCCTCTTGATCCAATAAAATATTATCCAATTTCAAATCACGATAAATGACTCCATTCTTGTGGAGGAATTGCAAAGCTAACGTAACTTCAGCTGCGTAAAATCGGGCCCGATTCTCTTCGAATTTCCTCGCTCTTTGAATTTGAAACATCAAGTCACCTGCGTTTAAACAAAAAATAATTATTTTCATTCTTTAGATATTTGATAAAATTTGTATTTGTTAGAAATTATGTTCTTTTTTTAAAAATCACCTCCATTGACGTATTCCATAACGAAAAAGAGTCTCTCTTTGGTTTGAAAGCAACTGTGAAGAGCAGTAAGAAATGGATGTTTGGCAGCGAGAGCTAGAATACGTTTTTCCGTCATTGTACAATCGACATCGTCGTCCTGAATAATGACATCTTTTTTCAAAACTTTGACAGCATAAACCTCATCTGCATTGCCCTTTTTTTCCGCTAGCATTACTTTACCAAAACTACCTTTACCCAGTACTTTGATAAAATTAAAATCACTGAGACTGACTTTTTTCATTTCACCCTCACTCCCTGATCCCGAACCCTCGACAGGTGTCGTCGCATCTTTGGCTTTTTGTGACGATGGCAATGAATCCGGCGTTGGTGATTCACTGCTTGGAATCGATGGTTGCGCTCCCGATCCCGTTTTATAATTAATTTTCGGTGCTTTCACATGTTTATCCGCCGAAATACCAATTGTGCTAAGCACCTCAGCCATTGCTTTGGTATTAATTCCACAATTATTCGCCACATTCTTTTGACATCTCTTGTGAACATTCATACTACAAACTGTAAACAATAAATTAAATATTAATAATTAATTAAATTCAATTAAAATTTCAAAAACAAAAAATTTTCCAATAAATTAATTAATGAAAGATGAAAGTAATTTATTTATTAATTAAATTTATTATTACTTTCATCTTTTTACAATAAATTAAAAAAACAATTTTTGTCAATTTTAATAATTCAAAAAAAAAAAAAGAATTAATTCTTTTCTTTTTTCAACATGTATTAGCGATAAATAATATTTGGATTTTTAGTTATAAATTACCTTCACATTGTAGTCCTTGTTTGATCAAGCCGTAAAGAAGTGATCCACAATGATCACAAAATGTGAAACGCTTGTAATTGTGAACGACAAATCGATGGGGTACGTCTATACTGAATCGGGCCCCTTGCGTGCATTGGCTCGTCTGAAAAATTAATTTCCAAATTCAAAACCCCAACAAATTATCTAACAATCGAAAAGAAAACTAATTATTCAGAAGTAAAAAAAATATACAAATACATACAAAAAAAAATACAAATATACAAAACCAAATACAAAATATAAATTTAGTTTATTAGTTTTAACCGCAAAAAATTAAATTAATTTTAATTATTTAATACAATAGTAAAATTTTGTGATTTTACTATTTGTATTTTTTTCTATTTAATTTTCTTTCTATTAATATTCTATTTTCGATGAAATTAGTCTAAACGAAATAGAAAAAAAATTGTCACCTTTTTCACCATTGTAAATATAATGATATGAAAAATAATTTACCTCGTCTCTCATACCAGGGCATTTCGTTACCACCAGTTTGTGACATCTTTTATGAACAACACACGTACAAACTGGAACAAATATCATCTTTGTAAAAAAAGAATTTCACACATTAATCACCAAATATAATAATATCATTTAAAGCAACTGTCACATGCATTATAAGCGTATTAACAAAAAAGAAAAACAATGTAATTAGTGTGATCCTTAATTGAAATTAAATGAGTAAGCTGACAATAAAAAAAATAACTGAAACAAAGGATTAAACACACGATAGAAAACCCAAGAAAACAATGAAAAGAAAATCCAAAAAACCACAGTATAAAAAGATAAAACAAATTTAAAAATCAAAAAAATAATAAAGGCGAACCTGCAATTATTCCCCGAAAGGAAGAATACATGCAAAATAATAATTGAGCCAACGATGATTTTTTTTTTTGCTTAATCGCATCGTTTATGAATTTTTGACTTGATAGTAAGCAATAAATTCGGACTTCCACAGTAGAAGAAATCAGAAAAGCGTATACAGACACCAAGACGAAGGACAAATGTCTGAGGAAGCTGAGATTCTCAGGCTTAAGAGTTCTGAGTTGATAACTCTACCTGCGTGAAAAAAAAATTATAATAAAAAGTAATACCAAAGGAAAAAAAAAATACGCATCACAAAAAAATGAAATGCACACACAAAAATTGGTTCTGCAAGCGAGAACATATATATAATTATAACATAATTATGTATAACGTTAATAAACGTGATTTGTGTCTTTCTCACCTTGACACTGATAGCCCTGCTTGCCCAAGCCCCTGAAATACAACAGACAAAAAACACGTCACATCATCTCGGTGATAAACCCATTATTTGTTAAAACACATTCGTAATTAATCCCCTTTTCTTCGCCCAATATATTAGACACCATAATTTTAGAGAATTATTGTGAACTCTTAAGATACGAGAAAAAAAAGAAGGTAGAGGAAGAAAAAAAATTTTTACCAGAAATGAAAATTTTCACTTGTCAGTTTTTTTCTACGTTATAAATTATAATCTTCAAAATAATTTCCATTTATACTTTTTCTCACTTAATAAAAATAATAATTATTATTTTTTAACTATAATTATTTAATAATAAATATTATCACTTATTATTATTAACAGAGAGAAACTTCTAGAAAATATGATTCATTTCAAATGTTATTGTTCGAAACGATTCTTCAGAATTGTCATTTGCATTCAAATATTTTTAATTACCCTCCACATTTATTTTAATTATAAACAATTATTTCAATTTTATCAACAAAAAAAATTGTCGTTTAATTTTCTCAATTTGTTTAAATTAAATTTATTTGGAATTAAATAATTTAAAAACATGTAGATAATTAATATAAATAATATTAATAATAATAAAATAATAATTAATATATAAATAATGATTTCATAACTCATTTGTTAATTAATAAAAATTCAAAGTAACGATCACTCCGAGTCGAGGCAGTGATTATTAATAATAATATTATTAATTATTAATAATAATTAATAATACGAAAATTTTGATTTAAAGTTAAAGAAATTTAATTGTTTAAAATTCAATTTGCCTCTTAATTGACATTATTTATTGAATATATCAGATTTGTTTATTCATTTATTACTATATAAATTTATATTCGCAAGATTTCACGAGGATTATTCTCGACACTGTACTTGAATATTAATGACAATCCTAATTCTGAAATAAGCGCTTCCATGAAACAGATAATTCCCGCAATATTACACAATTCATAATCTGACTCATCATCATATAACGTGTGTGAAAACCCACTTTTTAGTCATAAAAAAGAATCTTAAAGATTTGATACTCATTAGCTCGAGTTGTATAAAGGCAGAAAGCATGCAAAGTTCTAGGAAACTTATTATAACGGCGGTTAATTATAATATACTATATATATAAATATATACCCGTTTAAGAACGTCTATGAGTATGTGAACGAAATGAGTCACACATGCAACCTGAGATTAAAACCCAAAGACCCATATAGAAATAAATAAATAAGGATTCGGTATATGAACACCTGAAGAAATTTTCCAAAAGTGAGTAAGATTTTGAATAAAAAAAAAACAAAAACAAGGCCGATTTATATACCGAATCCAGCATGCAGCAGTATTTCTTTTTTGGTTTATTAATTTTAATTCGATTTCCGAAAATGATTCTGTTTGGATTTAATAATTCCACGGAAAAAAATTGCACCAGTCCCAAAAGATAGCGTGACAAAAAAAAAAAATTTTTTTTCTGTTTGTAATCGAGAAAAAGATGTGAAATATATTACCATATAAATTCACGGCAGTGAGAGCAGAATGTCGGTTGTCTGAGAAAAGTGGCCATAAACTTATGGCCATTTACTTGATGAACCCTTCTTCGCATTGCACCACGACGACGATTAAAACCCTGACGTTCCTTAAATTCACGTCGTGGCTCTTTTCCACTCTTTTCCGCACCGACAACGCCACTTCCAATACCATCTCCGTCGCCTGAAACGCATCCTGGCTGTTGACCTAAAAAAAATTTCGCCATTAAAAAATTAATTTTTCCCAAAAAAAAAAAAATTTAAACAGTTTCAACAGTGAATTACAATTTTTTTCGTGTAGACTATACAGAAAAAAATTAAGAACATTTTAGCAAGAAGTGAATTTAAGTAAATAAGTATTACTTATTTACTTTATTTCATTTTGAGTACCTAATTAATATTTAATAGTTATTTACTAATTTATTTTTGATAATAAAAAAATTTGTTTTAATATAAATAAGAAGTTAACATGAAAAAATAATAATTATTATATAATAAAATTAAATTTAAATCTCCAAATTGAAATTATACCTTGATTATTCCGCTGTAAATCTATCTTGATTCGTAGCTTCCCTTGAGGTTCTAAATCGACCTGAAAAAATTTTCAATAATTAGAAAAACGTTTTATGACTGTTTTCAAATTATCTTAATTTTTAACAAAACTATTGAAATACAACCAAAATATTCTTTCAATATATTATTAAAATTAATTATAATTTCATATAATTAATTAGTTAGTAATTTAATTACTAACTTTTAATTAATATGATAAAATTTTTATTATCACTAATTCATTTACGAATTATTATTTAATTAATAATAAATTTTCCAATTCAATTTGAATTAAAATTTCTGTTTTAAGAAAAATTAGAAAAAATTTTTTGTTTTAATTGTTAAAAATTACAGACAAATAAGATAATTAGAATCATAAATTATTTTAACATTTTAAATTGATAATCTTATATTATATTATAATTTAAATAAAAATTTTTTATCCTCACTAATGGTATTGGATGCAATATTGCAATTTTTCCAAGTGTTTCCTGTTGTATTTTAATCAATCTA
>JUFY01022127.1:0-11142 GCA_001855655.1 Leptopilina clavipes
GGGGGTAAAATACGTATTTTACATATGTAAAATACCCATGTAATTTATGTCGAAAACCTCGAGTGACGCGTCACTGCACAACCCTGATAAGAAGGAAAGCCTAAAGCTATACCCACAGAAACAGAAGCAGAGCGACATCTGTCAGGCTACCGTCTGAACTATAGTGAAATTATTACCTAATACCACTGTCGGTTGGACTTTTTCGAGGAAAAGGTAGATGCCGTCATTACCTCAACGGTCGGCTGACCCATTCTGCAATCACATTGGGTAATGTTCTCAGTAACATTGCTGCTGCCACACAGCACCGAAAGTTTCCTGAAAGTTGAAATTACATTGACTGCAACTTTCGGAATCTTTAGTTGCGAAGCTCGTAAAACTTTTAATAATTCTTTAAATTCCCAGAGATTTTCAATTTTTAACGCGAAAGTTGACTGAACATTGCATGAAAGTTTAAAATTTCTCAAACTTTTATGCAATGTTCAGTCAACTTTCGTTTGTTTTTAAAATGTTTAACAATCTTGTATAAAACAGTTTCATGTTTGATGATTTGCCTAATTTTTCTCAGTGTTTGAAATTTTTGAAGTTATCTGAATAATAAGGAACTTTTATGTCGTATTAAACATTCTTGTTCCTTTGGTAGTTCATAATTTTCCTTGGAAATATTAACTAATTATTTGACCTAATAATTTAGTTATAAGTAAGATAGTTACTTCTATGGTGGAAAATTGAAAATTCCATTTAAAAACATTTTTTGACAAATACATCTTGAAATCAAAAAATTATAATTTCCTCTTTTTTCTGCTTTTCGCCTTTTCTGCTTAGGAAAGATAAAATTAAGGTTATAAAATGTCGTTTAAAGGCCAACGCACAATAAGCGTATTGTACAAGGCCGAAGCGGAATTAACACGGAAACGGTGGACAGTGCAGGAAATAGAAAAGTACACAAACAGTCTCTGTCCTTTTCTATCTTATGCCTCGTTCCCATTAGTTCATAGTAAATTTTTTTCCCCTTCTTCATATCTCGAATTATCGATTCTACAATCTGAAGACAACTTCACACTACTTTGTGCCAATTCAGATGATCATATGATCACCTCACGAGTAAAAGGGCGAGTCCTTGTTTTTCCACTTAAATTTTGACGTATCGTTGAAATTTCTTCGTTTAGATTTGAAATAAAATTGTTCGAAAATGAAGGGCTGTTTGTTCAATATCGATAATGGTTATCTAGAGGGTTTGTGTCGTGGTTTCAAGTGTGGAATTCTTCAGCAAAGTGATTATTTAAACTTGGTGCAATGCGAAACACTGGAAGGTAAGTTTTCTCCCAAGATAGTAAATTTTCTCTTCCGTTTATTTGACATTCTTTTATATTACGTTTTACGTTAATTTTTCATCCAAGTAGGAAAATCGATTCATGACAATGATGATGATTTCTTTCGTGAACGAATTTAGGGAATTAACCTCAATATTTATCGTCGTATCGATTTTCACTTTTCTAATATTATAATTGTTGTGTAATATTTTCATTAGATTTGTTATTTCAATATTTTTGACTCTTTGATCAATTTTATCATTTCTATTTTTTTTCGTACATCGTTACAGTATTTATTGAAATAATTTTTTTTTTACTTTTAATTAACTTTTTCTCTAAAATTGCAATAAATTATAAAAAAAAAAGTAGAATATTCTTTTTCTTTCCGTTTTTACGGCCTTGTAATGAATAAATTTCGATTTAGGTGTTTTTTTTCCCTTATTTTTGGTTTAAATCTTTAAAAATTGTTTTTCTTTTTTAGACTTGAAACTTCATTTGGCTGGAACGGATTATGGCAGTTTTTTGGCAAACGAACCCTCGCCATTGTCGGTCAGTGTTATTGATGACAAACTGAGGGAGAAACTTGTGGTTGAATTTCAACATATGCGAAATCATTCGGTTGAACCACTGTCACAATTTCTTGATTTCATCACTTACAGTTATATGATTGATAATATAATTTTACTCATTACTGGAACACTTCATCAGCGACCAATTTCCGAATTAATACCCAAGTGTCATCCACTTGGAAGTTTCGAGCAAATGGAGGCAATTCACGTGGCAGCAACTCCCGCTGAATTGTACAATGCCGTCTTGGTCGACACTCCTCTTGGTAATGAAATTTGGAAAAAGAAAAAAAAAATAATAATAATAATATGAATAATAATAATTTGAAATTATTTGAAAATCAAATATTAATTTTTAATTTAAAAATATTAATTTGAAATTATTTTAAATTCAAATAATAATTTAACATTATTGACTATAATTTAAAAAAAATTGACATAAATTCTAAAGTATTTAATAATTATTGAATTATTTTATTAATTTAGCTCCATTTTTCGTCGACTGCATTTCCGAGCAGGACTTGGATGAAATGAATATCGAAATAATCAGGAACACTTTGTACAAGGCTTATCTTGAGGCTTTCTATAAATTTTGCAAAGACATCGGTGGTACCACTGCTGAAACTATGTGCGAAATACTCGCCGTAAGGAATCAAAAATTATCACACACACAAAAAATTATAAAAAAAAATAAAAAAACTTAAAAATTTGTTTAAAAATATTTTTCACAAATAATTAATTATATTTTTTACAATTTCAGTTCGAAGCGGATAGACGAGCAATAATTATAACGATCAATTCATTTGGAACAGAACTGGGAAAAGATGATCGCGCCAAACTCTATCCCCGTTGCGGGAGATTGAATCCCGATGGACTCGCTGCCCTAGCTCGGGCCGATGATTACGAACAAGTGAAAGCCGTCGCCGAATATTATACAGTATTTATTGAAAGAAATTTTATACCCTTAAAATCGTATTTTTCCACTTTAAAACTTCAAATCGTGACTTAAAAACTAATAAATGTTTTTTTTTTAGGAGTACAGCGCACTTTTCGAAGGAGCTGGCAATAATCCTGGTGATAAAACACTAGAGGATAAATTTTTCGAACGAGAGGTAAAAGAAATTTTTATCTAACGTTTATTTGCAAAAAAAAAAAACGTAGAAACGTTACGACCGAAAAATCACTTTTTTGCAAGGTGGTTTTTGAAATAAGTAATGATGAATTTTGCCTGAGAATGGGCAAGGTGAAAGATGGATGAATGAATTAGAAAATAAAAAATTGGATCTACATCTATTTATATATATATAAATTTTTTTCTTTTTTTTCCGTTTTTATATTAAATTACCAGCTAAAATTAATGGACAATTTTCAAATTTCAGGTTCGTTTGAACGTCAACGCTTTCCTTCAGCAATTTCATTTCGGTGTATTTTACAGTTACTTGAAATTAAAGGAGCAAGAGTGTCGTAATATTGTCTGGATATCCGAATGCGTTGCACAAAAGCATCGCGCCAAAATCGACAATTACATTCCAATTTTTTAAAACAAAATTGAAAAAAATGAAGAAAAAAATTGGAAATAAATAGATTAATTGAAATTTATTTTCTTCTGCGCCTGTAGGGGAAAAATGCTCCACTTTGAAAAAAAAAATCTTGTCACATGAAGACAAAATAATGAAAAAATTATTGAGAAACAAAACTCTCAAGTATTCTTTTATTTTCATTCTCCTCAATTGGCGTTTGAAATTTTATTTTTGAAAGAAACAAAAGAAGATCATTTCTTGTACATAGTATATAAATTGTATTCTTTAATCTCCCAGTATAGTATTATTATCAGAGAGGTATAAATTGTTGTCTGTAAAACTGTGTAATACGCACTAATAAAAGCATTCTGCATTCCATGTTAACAATCATTTTTGCCTTTTCATTTTGGAGGGAGAAATTTTATCACTCGCAACTACTGTTGAGGTGGAGATAAAAAATGAATTATGCCAGAAAATGGGCAAGGTGAAAGATGGATGAATGATTTTAAAAAAAGAGAGGGGGACGGGAGTGAAATAACTGCGAAAAATCACTAAATTTCGGAAAAGTGTTTATTTTCATATTTTTTCTTTTTTTCTCATTTGATATTTTATAATTACAGTCACTAACATTTACTAACCACAGCGTCATCTTTTATTTCCTCAATTTTTCCCTTTTCTTCACATTCTTTTGGTTTCGTTTTTTTTTCACGATTTTGCCCTCGACTTGTTTTTTGTAATTCTTGCGCGTAATTCTCGCCAAAAATTTCCGTATTCTCAATCCAAAATCGATCGCCAATCAAATCGTCGGAAATTTTTTCAATAATTCTTTTCTTACGACCATTCTCGCGAATTGATTTTCTCATAAGAATTGTTCCTTTTCGAAAAATTGGCAATTCATTGTTGTAATTTATTCCAAAATCGTGAAACAACATTTCATTCTTGTCGCTTGAAACTGTTCCCTTTAGCCTCTCGTTTGCCTGAAAAAAAAAATTTTTGTTCGAAAGATTTTTTTAAAATATTTTTTTGTTTCAAAAGATTTTTTGAAAATAATATTTTTTTATTTATATATTTTTAATTACCTCTCGGGTGGTCATGTTTTTCTTCTGGACCAAATTCCAGAAGCATGTGTTGTGAAGATTATTAATGTGAACGTCCGCCTGTCGCCAGGATAAATAATCACGTAAATTGTTATCCATCGGGTATAAAACTAATCTCGCGTCAAATGCCGGCGGGTACAAAAGTTGTGTGTCCTTAAAAAATTGAGACCAGTGAAAAACGTAAGACGAGGCGAACAGTGAATTAACGTTTGATGTGATTTTGAAAACTGGCGAACAGAAAATAATCATTAAATTATTGTAAAAGCATTTTTTTTCTTATTTTGGCTTTTAAAATTATTTTTCATTTAAAATTGTTTATTATTTTATTATTACATATTTATTATATTATATTTATTATTTTATTATTACATTAATTTTAAATTATTTTTTTTTAATTTTTACTTTTTCTTCTTATTTCGCCCCTGAGAGTGCGAATTAATTTATTTTATTTATTTGATTTAAAAAAACAGGTGTCAAAATCTTTTTGTAATTTTTACTTTTCCTTCTTATTACGCCCCTGAGGGTGCTAATTAATTAATTTTATTTATTTGATTAAAAAAACAGGCGTCAAAATCTTTTTTTAATTTTTACTTTTCCTTCTTATTACACCCCTGGGGATGCTAATTAATTTAATTTATTTATTTGATTAAAAAAATTTTTTTTAAAACGCGTAAAAATATTTTTTTAATTTGGTTACTTTTTACATATATTACGTTCTTTCGTATTTTACGTCAAAAAAATAGTTACCCAACCCTGTTGATTGAATAGAAAAGAAAGCAAAAAAGTATAATTTTGCAGAAGATGAGAATGGTCAGGTTGAGAAATGGATGAATGATTTTGAAAAATAAACTCAAAGAACAGTATAGGGAATATTCAAAGCAATAAAATTAAAAAAAAACATCAATAACAATCGTAAAAGTACCTCGACGATTAAATTGCTCGGCATCTCGTCGGAATACAAATGAATATTCGTCACTTTGTCCAAAGGCGAATATAATTTCCTTGAAATTTTCCATAACACTGATTGCCGCTTGATTCATTAATTCAAGCGCCGTTAAATCATTTGGTTTTGTAAATTTATGATCATCGGAAAATTTTGAAAATCCCCTCCCATCAATACGCACAACAATAAAACAATTTGGTAAACAATTTTCATCGCGCTCAAAACATTTCACGTATTCAAATTTACTTTGTGCCATTTTTTTCGAGAATACTGATGATTTTATTGAAAAACTACGTAACACAAGACGAAAATTATTAATAAAACACTTCCTCATTCGTGAAAAATTAATTCGCTTTTATTTATTGGTATATTGAAACATTTTTTTCATGACTCAAAAAATTTGTGAAACAACCACGTGCTTTATAGGTTAGGTTTTATTGCGGATCTTTTTGACGTTTTTGACATTTCATTTTTAGGTTATGTTTACATTTCTTTTATATAGAAACTTTTAGAGAGTATATTTGTTTTTGTTTATGTTTTTTAACAATTGGCCGATTTTTATATTGTTTGATTGAAAGTAAAAAAAAGGTAAGTCTTGAACATAAATATTAATATTTTACTATTATTGTCATTATTAATGTTATTATTATTTTTTGTTAGAAACTATTAAAATTTAAGAAATACAGAAGTTATTCAAATTTTTGTGAAACATTAAAAATGAAGCTTTTTTGAAAATATCTAAATAAAATGTTGGTCAAATCACTTCTATAAGATTTTATTCTTCTCACAATTTTATCATCTTTTAGTAAATAAATAGAAAAAAATTTTAATTTTTATAAATTTTACGTTTTATGATGTTTTTCATTCATCAAAAAATGGGTGGTCCCACAATTCTGGTGTATTTCATTGTCATTTTAAGGTTATGTTTTACTTTTTTTAATTATAATTTTCACCCATAATTATTAATCAGTATATTATTTATTTTTATATATAAAATTAGTATTCTATTTTGAATTTACTTAGAAATATTTTTTTTTATTGTTTTTTTATTTTTCGATTCGATAAATCGAAATTTCGATTTGTATCGATAGATTTATAAGGCTGAGTCCACAATGGGCTTCTTTGTTCTGGCTATGTCCACAATGGACTCTTTTTATGTCCTTACATCAAATATAACATAAGAATACAATAACTTTCTAATTTTCTATTATTGTTAATTAATAATTAATCTTAAATCAAGCAAAAACTTCCCCAAGGAAAACTAACCTATAATTTCTTAATTTCAGAATTAGAAATGGATTTACATGAAAAGTTCCAGAGTTTGCCGATAATTGATTTATCAATAATACTAGGCGATAAAAATTCTCAATCAATGCTCAATAATTTGATAAAAATTTACAATAACGAATTAACGACTTCAACAATAGATGTAAATAATTTAAAAACCTATCAAATGATTCTCTGTCAAAATTATCAGAAAAATCCCAAAAAATCATCATTGGAAAATAATCTCTCCATTGGCGATTTATTTTCCCAATCGACAAATTTTAATCACAAACAATTCACAATAATTAAGGATATCATTATTTTACGATTATTCTTTGATCCAACAAATATTTATCATGAATTCGATCAATTTCGATGTAATAATAAAAATTCAAATCCACTGACAATGAATATTCTAAATGTTAGTGATGAAAAAGAAAATAATTACATGAATTTTATCGAATGTTTCATCGACGTTTTTCGTTTACTTCAATTTAATGAGTTAACTGCAAATTTTAACGAAAGACTGATGAATTTTGATTTAGCGATTGCGCATGATTTGGAAATATGGTATTCACATAGAAATGAGAAGGAGTGGAAAATTATTGTTTCACTTGTACCGAAATTCATCGAAATTTCGTTAATCGAGAGTTTAATGACACTTTGGCGTTTATTGCGCGATAACAATGACTTGACGGGATTTTGTATTGTTGTTAATTTTTTACATCGAGAGAAGAAGATTTTTTGGCAATTTCTCCAAGATGAATGTTTGTGGATAATTATTTTGAATGGATTGAAATCGAGGGAAGAATCGACGAGGAAGCAGGCGATGTTTGTTTTTAAAATTGTCGTCGAATTTCTTCGGAATGAAGATGCTGAAGCACAGCATCCGAAAGTGGTCCAGAGTGGTCCAAAGGTACTGCAGCATCCAGAAATGCTACAAAAATCTTGTAGTGGTCCAAATATTGCACAGCATCCAGTGGTCCAGACTGGTCCAGAGGTATTGCGGCATCCAGAAATTCTCCAAAAATCTTGTAGTGGTCCAACTATTGCACAGCATCCAGTGGTCCAGACTGGTCCAGACGTCCCACAGCACCCGAAAATCCCATTCACCTGCGAGATAAATCGAGATTCGATTTCACTGGCGAGAGATAATTTTATTCTCATTCTCGAGTCGTTGGAGGAGAAAAGATTGCATCTTGTACTTCCGACTTTTGCCGTTTTGAATAATCTTCTCAAGGCACATCTCGAGCATCAGAAGTGCAACAATTGTTTTGACTTCAAGTGGCTCGCATGTATTTTCGAGAAAATTCTCCGTCACGAGAGCAATACAATCGTCAAACGTGGAATGTCATTTATCCTTCAATTAAATCCCAATGATTACAATCATACGGATGATAATCTCATCATCTTGCTAGCGAAAACACTGAATAATCGTTTTCTCTGCGAAATCGAGGACAATGACGATCGTCCAAAAATCTTACAAGAACTTTATCGCTTTCTCGAGAGATTACAGGAGAGATTCATTGACAAATTTTTATCGATTATTGCCGAAATTTCCTGGGATCCAATATCCATTTTTTATGTCACATTGACGCTGGCAAAGGCAAAGATTTCATCTCAATGTACAGAGGAGAATTTAGCAAAACTGAAGAAATTGGTGGAGATGAATCTTTGTCATCATTCGCCATTATTGAGAAGAGCTTCGCAAAAAAATGTCATTATTGCCATGACTCATTGGAAGAATGAAGAAATTAATTTGAAAATATTGGGAAATTTTCTCATTATTTTTCCACGTGATGACGAATGTCTTGCGAGGAATTCTAAATGCTGGGAAATGATTCTTAATTTATTGAGACAAATTCCCAGGAAGCAAGTGAAGGAATATATTTGTGAATCTTGTGATAATATTCGTGAAGGTCGGGAGATTAATATTGAATCATTTGCTCGAATTTTGTCAATGATTGAAGATTTACACATCACTAGTGAGGAAAGTAAATTGGGAGATTTGGTCCAGTTGTTGTGCAACATTAAAAATGTGAATTCACGACTTTACGTGAATCAAGAATTGGCTGAACGTATTTTAGAATTGATTTTTCATTTAGTGAATTATGACAGTTTTTTTCAATTTCTCGTTCCATTTTGTGATGATGTTCTCGATTTTTTGTTAATAATTGCTAGAAAATCGGAATTAAATTACGTGACAATTGAAAGATATTTAAATTTTTTGCAAAATGTACCTCTTCTTGTGGGAGAAACGATTAATGAGAATTTAATAAAAAAACTCGAGAACGAAGCATTTTATTGTTTAAAAAATGCCAATAATTGTCCAACATTGCGACGACTTTATGGAATGAAAATTCTCGAAATTTGTCAAATATTGAGAAATGGATTTTTATCTAAGGAAATGATTTGTCATTTGTTGGAGAATTTTTCAATTCCATTGGTATTTGATGAGGATAAAAGTCTCACGGGAATGAAGGGTCGTGCAACAATGGAATATTATTTAACGTTTGGGAAAATTTTCGATTTTTATTTGAAAACAAATACCGATGAAATTCCGGAAAATTGTCATTTTATTGCTTCCGCATTGTTTGATAAAGCTGGAGCAAGTGGTGTACCATTTGTTATTGGAATTGTGTCGAAAATTTTAGGAAGAAAATCATTTTCCAATGATGGAGGAGATTTTATGAGTGAGAAAAATTTGATTGAAATATGTTGGAAATCAATTGTAACGGGAAAGAAGAATCGATATTTTTGGAGGACATTAGATAATATTTTTCAAGTTATTTTGAATCCGGATTTTTTCGAAGTTGAGAAGCATTTTGTACTTGAGGTAAAGTATATTTTTTATTCTAAATTTTATTCTGTATATTTTAGAGTTCTTTAGATAGTTTGAATCTAAATTTGATATGATAGATCAAAAAATTTCAAAATGGCCGACTCAAAATGGCGAATTTGTTTTAAATAATGGATTTGGTTGAAATTTTTTCCTTGGGAGTTTTCGGGATCGCTGAATACGAATTTTAGGTTAGAATTTGAAAAAAATCAAAATGGCGGAACCAATATGGCGAATAAAAATAAAAAATTAATGGATTCGCTTGAAACTTGTTACTCGGGGGTTTCCGGGGTCGCTGAATCCGAATTTTAGGTTAGAATTTAAAAAAATCAAAATGGTGGAACCAATATGGCGAATAAAAATAAAAAATTAATGTATTCGCTTGAAACTTGTTACTCGGGGGTTTTTGGGGTCGCTGAATCTGAATTTCAGGTCAGAATTTGAAAAAATCAAAATGTCGGAACCAATATGGCGACTAAAAATAAAAAATTAATGGATTCGCTTGAAATTTGTTACTCGGGGGTTTTTGGGGTCGCTGAATCTGAATTTCAGGTCAGAATTTAAAAATTCAAAATGGCGGAACCAGTATGGCGACCAAAAATATAAAAATTAATGGTTTCGCTTGAAATTTGTCACTCGGGGATTTTCGGGGTCGCTGAATTCAAATTTTTGATCAGAATTAAAAAATCTAATTAAAATCACAGTATATGAATACATAGGCCTAAATTATTTCCTTTTTTTCCAGTTGCTGAACGAAATTATCAACGAGGGAGAACAGGCGCCAAGTGTAAAAATATATTTTCTGAAAAATTTGGCAAATTTAGATTCAAAATTCCTCCATTTTTTCAAGGAAGCAATTTTAAATTGTATCCTTCATGGGCAAGCTTTGAGGAAGGACACGAAAATTGAATTACAAGCAGTTGAATTTTTATCTAGACAAGATGAAAAAGAAGGAGATTCAGTGAAAATTGAAAATTTTAATATTGACAGTGAAATTAGAGCGCGTGGAGTTATTTTACTTCATTGTGCAATTTGTCTTGATGACAATTTTCCCACTGATGACATTTTACATCTCACGTTGAAGAGTCTCAAGAAATTCAAAGGAAAACGTTGCTTCGCTGATTCGAATTCACATCGAATTCAGCAGAGAATTTGTCAGATTTTGTTAATTTTGGAACCAATTTTAAATGCGGTAAATTATATACATATATTTTTTTTAATTTCTAATATTCCATTAGCAATCGAAAGTGAATTAATTTTTGTTTGTTTATTTTATTTTTATTTAAATTTATTTTTTGAAAATATCAAAAGAAAAAATTAATAAAAATGTATTTATTTATTTTTTTAATTGTTATTAATATATTTTTTTGTTAAAAGGATTCTAGAAAGAAATTAAGCGATGAAATAATTGACATTGTTTTGTCGAATACTGCTGATCAACCAAGTGTTCAAATAATGATGTCCTGGATTTTATCGAAAATTTTTGCGAATCAAAAAAATGATCCTAGTGAATTATGGAATTTTTTTAAAGAGGTTTGAACATTTTAATTTTATTTTTTATACGTAAATTAATAAAATTGAATTTTCTTATTATTCTAATT
>JUFY01022128.1:0-16071 GCA_001855655.1 Leptopilina clavipes
TATTAAACAACTATTAAAAAAAATAAATAAGAAACAAAATAAATGATAGTAAAATTTAGTGACATTAGAAAAATGATGACAACAATTCTCTAATTTAATTTTCTGTGATAAATCGTTACTAAAGTTTAGAATTAACAAAGGAATGACTAGAGTAATTTTTTAATTACTCTAAATAGTATTTAATGAAATTAAAAAATTATTCTTGTTAAAAATTTAAAGAGAAATTTAGTTTAAAATTGAATTAAAAATTAAATGAAAATTTTATTCAACTTTTGAAAAACTAAATTATTTTTGTTACAAAAATTTTTTTTTATTGTGATTTTGTGATAACTTTTAAAAAATCAAATTTTGTATAACTTCCTCTTGCTTTTATCACTGTAAATGAAAAAAATATTAAAAAATAAGTCTTCAATTCTAATACGTAACACGCATTTGTCACGCTGGCAGTACAAGGTCAGCAATGGAAATTCTCAAGGTATTCCAGTGAATGGACCCTCAAAATCAACATCGCATGTATAAAAACTATGGAAACGTTTTTTTAAGTGGGCGGATCTGAAATTTCAAACTCAGTAATAAAAGAGAATTACACATTTTTAACTTCCATTATTTTTTTCCTACAATATTAAATTTTGTAATAATTAAAAAAGATAATTTCAATTTTTATAATTTAATTTTCAATTTTATTGATTAATGTTTAAAATAATTAAAATTAATAATAAAAAAATTAACATGGACAAATTTATAAAAACGAACATATTTATTTTACGATGCTTTTAAAATACATATCATCATTTTAAATAGAAACAACAGAAATCATTTCAATTTGATGAGATGAAATCTGATTACTGGATATTTATATTCGATGCTTAGAAAATAATTTAAGTTTTTTTTTTCTTTTCTTTCTTTTTTTTTTTTATAAAGAGTCTCATATGTTAGTGGAACTGATTTTACGTAATTAAAGAAATTGAAGAAAAGTATAGGTAGATGCAGACCTAGTGAAACTTAATTATATTTTCGATGATAGTATTAAATAGATTTTTGTAATTTTTTTCTTCTTTTTCTTTTTTCTTTCTTTTTATAATCATTTATAGATCTTCGAACTAGGCTTAAAACGCCTCGTGTCGAGTGCAATATTGATAATTGCAATCGATCATGTTTTACACGACTTGACAAAAAATATAACAGACTTTATATCATAGAAAAAAATCGTTTAATACTGAAACCTTGAAGGTCTGCCACAAAATATTCGTAGTTAAGTTTTGTCTGTCTTAATATTTTTTTTTTCTACATAAATTTTCATAATTATCCTTCGAATGCTATTACAATCCAAAAATTATCTATTAACATATTTACAGACTCTCAGTTCACATGTTATAAATGACATGTCGAAATAAGACGTTAAAAGAACTCAGCTAACAAATTGTTCTTACGTTGTTTATGAACATATTTGTTAATATATATATATGTATTTTGTTTTAATTCTCTACATTGTCAGAATCTGAACAATATTTTGTTTTTACTTATTAAAAGAAAAAAATCAAAATTTTTTCAATTTCATTTAATTAAATTATTGTTTAGCAGCTTTAGCTAATAGTGCTAATAGTCAATAGAAAAAAGAATAATAATCATAGATTGTACATTACCGTTTTTAGCTGAGTTCTTCTAAGATTAATATCTTAAACTTAAAACGTCACTTGGCGAGAGAAAATCATCCTTCCAATACATGTTATTTCTCAGGTGGCGGAGATGTGATTTTTCTTTTGAATAGAAGAATATGAGGTTCTGAAAAATTCATATTATTTTAATTAATTTGAGTTTTTCATGGCTAAGTTCTTTGCCAACTAATTAACTACTGATTAAATAAATAGATAATTGAGTAATTAAATTATTAAACGAATAGACAATTAAGTTAAGATTTAAATTGTAAATTTAACCATTGATGAAAAAAGTTATAATTAAGTTACTACTTAATTACAACAGTATTATTGTTTAATAATACATAACATAAAACAGAAATTAAATTAAAAATGTTTTTACCTGGATCATGAGTCATATAATGCACCCAACCCTGACTTTGTTGTACCCCAATGTTTCTCCATTCTTTTTCACTTAATAAGTGACCCCTTGGTACCAGTTTCACTAGTTCTTTCGGTAATGCCACATGCCTAAAAATATTTTCAAAATTAAAAAGAAATTCTTAAATTTACGTCAAATAAATACCTACAGACATGAATACAAAAATTAATTAAACTGAAGGCAAATATAAAAAAATTAAAATCATTAATCTGAATTAAAATTTGTATCCCAAGTTAATTGAATCGAGATTTTTAATTAGTTGATTTAAATTAATAATACCTCTAATCTAAATAAACTAAACTGTAAACCTAAATCTAAATTTAATGTTTAATACCGGAACTTTTTAAACTTTCTTTCAAATTGCACTGAGTTTTAATGTTTTTAATAAACAAAATATAATCATTTTCATTATTCCTGTGTTTAGAAATTGAAGTACATTATATTTATAAATTGTAACATTCTGATATGTTTTGGAACATATAATATAATTGTGAAACAAAACTCATAAAAATGTCATGTTTGAAATACCCAATGCATTTTGAGGTTATGTATCAAAATATGTCAAATTGTATACAATAAATTTGGAAATGTTTGGATAGATCAAAAAGAGGAAAAGAAAGCAAATAAAGAGTAAAATTTTCCTAAATTTGACAAAGTGATCAAAATACTTGAAAATGATGGATTGTTTTATTTGCATTACAAACAAAAGAGTCGTATATTGAAAGCAGAATGTGAATATATAATTATCACAAACCTGTACTCATAAGTATCGTCGTAATATTTACTCGAGTAGTAAATGTTATCAGCCATTATTATTCACTTTTTAATCCACAGTATTAATAAAAATACGATGAAAAGAAGCACAAAATCAAATATATTGTTCAAGAGAAATTCTCAAAAGCTTGTTTAACGGCGTGTTTCTATATTAGTTTAAATGTATTCAAAATTTAACGGATATACAAATGAAAAGTTTGGTGGGGGAACCACTGTAGTCAATTTTAGGACTAAAAGTTAAAAGTTGAATTAAAATTGACCTAAAAGCACATTTTATATAGAATTAAAATTAAAATTTTATTTTTTATTGAAATAATTTTACAATTTATAAAGTGTTTTGATAATTCTGCAAATAATTTTAGTTTAAAACTAGAGTAGTAGGTGTATTGTGCGCATAACCGGAAATCAGCTGCTAGTAAATTCATGATGGCCGCCATATACATAAAGACGTAAATATTAATTTATAGGTTAAGTTTGTCGACAATCGTTTTCAGAACGTTATTTTTTTTGCATTAAAAAATTGTGAATTTACTACTTTTATATAATGGAAAGACACAGAAATAAAAATGATTATGAACGTTCTCGATCGAAAGACAGACGGGAATATCGTGATAAATATAAAGAGAAAAGAGATGATGTTTCTGACACCAAACGAGATAAACATTCCAGTTCTAGACATAAATCGGATAAATCGAGCAATAAAAAGAAGAAAAATAAACATAAGGAGCGATCAAAAAGTCGTGAGAAATCTTCAAAACATAAAAGTAAAAGGCAAGTAATTAAAATATGTAAATAAAATCAATGTCATTATTATGATAATCTCTTTAATGATAATGTAACTATTAATGTAATGATTTCGTTTTAACAATTCATAAGAATTTAACGAATTTAAATAACAATTTCCATGTAGATCTTCATCTTCGTCTTCCACTGATTCCTCCGATTCAACGTCATCCGCTTCGTCTTCGAATTCGACGAAACTTTTAGAAAAATTACAAAAGCAACGACAAGTAATGGTCGAAGAACGCAAACGGCAAAAGGAAATAATGAAAGCGACAGAAACTCCTGAGGAGAAAAGATTGCGTCGATTAAAAAAGAAGGAGGCCAAAGAACGAAAACGAAAAGAAAGAATGGGATGGGACAATGATTATTTACATTACACAAATACTGATAATCCATTTGGAGATGGAAATTTGCTCACAACATTCGTTTGGAATAAAAAATTGGAGAAGGAAGGATTATTGGGAGTTAGTCGTGAACAACTTGAAATAAGAAATAGACATAAGCAAGAGGAAAACAAGAGAGAATTGGAGAAAGTGAAGAAACGACGAATGGAACGTGAATTGGAAAGACAACAGAGAGAAGCCGAAATGGCATTGTTGCAGCGTGGAAAAGAAGCAGCACAACTTGAACAATGGGCACGACAAGAGGATCAATTTCATTTGGAACAAGCGAGACTTAGATCACGAATACGTATTCAGGACGGCCGAGCAAAGCCAATTGATCTTCTCGCAAAATATATAAGTGCCGAGGAAGAAGTCGATGCTGTTGAAATGCACGAGCCTTATACTTATTTACGTGGTTTGAATGTCAAAGATCTGGAGGATCTCATTGAGGATATTAAAGTGTATAAAGAATTGGAGAGGGGTAAGAATTTAGATTACTGGAATGATATCACTGTGATTGTCGATGACGAACTTATAAAACTGAGAAAATTAGAAGGATCAGAATACGAGCTTGGTAAGTAATTATCCCCTTTAAAAATTAAAAAAAAAATACATTAATTACAAATTTTATTTTATTCTTTCAGCTGTTGGTCGAAGGGAAGGAATTCATGAGTCGGTTGCAAAGGATGTAACCGCTATTTTCAAGGGTAAAACCGCATCTCAACTTGATGCTTTAAAATTACAAATTGAAACGAAAATTAGTGGCAAACCAGAAGGTGTGGACATCGGTTATTGGGAAAGTTTACTCTCCCAATTAAAAGGTATTTATTTTCATTTGTAGCTTCTTTATTCTAATGAATTTTTATATTACTATAATTATTAATTCGATTTTAATTAAATTTTTTTTTCTTTTATTTTTAGCTCATATGGCCAGAGCTCGTTTACGAGATAGGCATCAGGAAAATTTGCGAAAGAAACTTGAAGTTTTAATAGCCGAGCAGGGGGTAACGAAAACAGAAGGTGAAGTTGAAGTTTCACAAGAGTCCAGTGAAATCTCTGTAAAAGATGAAGAGCCTTCTTCAAGTTCAGCTCATGCGGAGAAGAATGATGATAGTCAATCAGAGTAAGAAATCAAAAAAAGAAAAATTTACATTTTTGAAATTAAAATTTAAATATATATTTTTAATAAGAAATGAACTATTTTAGAAAAATAATCTCTGATATTGTAAATAATTTTTCTGCAAATTTTCAGTAAGGAGCAAGAGTCGGAAAATGCGACTGCAGGAGATGATATGATAACGGAATCATTTAGTGAATATGAATCGGGTGGCTATTCACCGAAATATATAACACAATCGCAACTTGAACCAGGAACAATTGTCACACTTGAGGAGGATGATAATCAAAGATTGGAGTATGCACGAAACATGGTTCTCAATACGGGACGTAAAGTGCAAAATGTTATGACAGCCGAGGAGCAGGCAATGCTGAAGGAGGCAAGAAAAAATATGGGTGACGACGAGGCACAATTTAGTGTTGAATCATCGTTAGAGGCACAAGTTTATCTTTGGTCTGACAAATATCGACCGAGAAAACCGCGTTACTTTAACAGAGTGCACACTGGATTCGAATGGAATAAATATAATCAGACCCATTACGATATGGATAATCCACCACCAAAAATTGTTCAAGGTTATAAATTCAATATCTTTTATCCGGATTTAATTGATAAAAGCACAACACCGGAATATTTTTTGGTGAGTCGAGAATTTTATTTAAAGATCAATTATTGTAAAATATTATGTTTATGGAGTCAAAATAATTTGAATAAAATTTTCATTTTTTAGACGCCATGCTCAGATAATAAGGATTTTGCCAATCTTCGATTTCACGCTGGACCGCCGTACGAGGACATTGCTTTTAAAATTGTCAACAGAGAATGGGAATACTCCTATAAACGTGGATTCAGGTGTCAATTTCACAATAACATTTTTCAACTCTGGTTCCATTTTAAAAGATATCGCTATCGGCGATAGAAATTCTTTAAAATGTATATTGTACATACATTTCAATTTACGTTTAATTTAATTTAATTTACATATAGAATCTTTCTATAAATAAATTTTACCGGGTAAATTATAAGAGAAACGAATAGTGAATCTAAAATTTGCCACGTTTAAGAAGCAGAAGTTTAAATCAGTTAAATAAAAATTCCATTCAATGAAAATTTGCCTATAAATATAGAAATACTTTTGAATAAGAATTCTGTTTAATAAAAATATGGCTAAATAGAAATAGTGCTATGTAAAAAAAAATTCGTTTGAATCGAAGTTTGGTTAAACAGAAAGTGTTAATTAAAAATAAAAAAATTTTCTTCAGCTGAATAAAATTTTTCTTTGAATATAATTAAAGAATTAAACAATAATAATAATTAATGATAAAATAAAAACAAAATGTTTCTTAAGCGCAGTAAACTTTAAATTCATAATTAGTCTATCATTTATGTAAGTTTTCCAATTAGATAATTTGTTTGATACTCCATTTCGTGAGTATTTAATTACGATAATTATAATCAAATTTTATGCAACTTTATACGTTAATCGAAGTAGCCTCAATTTTATTTGCGTCATGTGCCCGCATCTTCTTGGAAGTATCTGCAGGCAATATTGCAAAATCTTTATCAATTTGCTTTCTCTTTGCTGATAGGCTTATCACTTAAGAATTTTAAGTCACTTTAGAAAAGAGACAAATTTTTTAAAAAGGGCATTTCCGAGATTATTTTGTAAGTATATAATTTTCTACATATTTTAAAAATTTTTACATTAACAGCAAATATGATATAATGCAAATAAAATATGATTTGAAATATTTGAATTATTTTCAATATTTTTTTTTAATAAAATAAATACTTATTACACTTTAATTAACTCCATTTTTTTTATTTCAGGTGTAACAGTGGAATAAGTGGAAATTATTTGCCGTTTATAACCAAATTTACAAATGGATCGTTCAATTTTGTGTGTTGATTCGTTTCTGCAAAAAAAAAAAAGAAAAATAAGGAAAAAAAATTAATGATCCTGATATCTTCTTGCATCTCTAATCTTGATAAAATTATAATTGAGTGGATATAACGCAATTGAAGTTTGCGTGAGTTGGCAGCGTAAACCGCGAAAAATTTTGCTAATAGTGGTCGTTGGATCGATTCTCTTTCCTCACCTGTATATTTTCTTATATATACACACACACACACAAATATATACGAATCGCAGGAGGGTGAAAGCTAACTACATCAACACAATGGCAAGGTAAATTCAAGCTCAGTACACCGGGTTATTGTTCAGAGTAAAAAAGGGCGCGCATTGTTTTTTTTTTTCATTATAATCTTTCAAAATATTTTCATGAATGAAAAAAATTTTGTTAAAACCCTGCAGATGGTACAAGGAAAATTGTTTTTATTTCATTGTTAGTTTATTTTTATAACTTGTGTAATTGTTTCATTAATTTTAAATTAACACACACTGAAAGTTTTTGTTTTGTTTTTGCATTTTTGTGGACGCGCAAGTCCGGATATTGTTTCTTATAATTACAAAAGTTATTTGAGTAAACAACTTTTTTTTTTTTTTTAAATAAAAACTTTTCCCTAAAATTTCTCAAAGTTTTTTCAAGTTTCGAGGAGGAAAAAGAAATGAATTAAAAAAAAGAAAACTTTTCTGAAGGATTTTTTTTCTCAGCAGCAAATTTATTTATTTATTTTGAATACCTAGATATAAACAATTGAATATTCAGTTTTGTAGCAATCGATTTGTTTATAGTTTGACATTTTTCAAATTGTTAGTAAAAATTACTAGTGGAATTTGTTTGTGGTTTTAAATTTTTTTTACATATATTTTTTTTTAAATTTGATTTTAGTGTTTAAAATTTATTAATGAAAAAAAAGAATGTTAAATTATTAAATTAAAGTGTAGAAATTGAAAGTTATAATTATAAAAAAGACTCGTGTGTGAATATTGTGAACATTGAACATTATTCGCATTATATGAAGGTGAAAATAATTTTTTCGATTTAAAGTTAATTTTTTTAAATTGATTTTGCAAAATTCTACAAATGAATGTCGGGGTGGGTGGTAAAAACGATGAAGTGGCAAAAGCCATCTGCCGATTTTCTCTCGGAAAAGACTTTTCTTGTACTTAACAAAGATTTGGATCTATTCAAAGGTAATAATAGTACAAATTATTTCATTAAGGCGACAATTTTTATTTGAATCGTATGTTTTATTTTCAGTTTATTTATTAATTTTCAATAATTTAATTTTAATTATTTAATTAGTTAATTTGTTTATTTTAATTATACACTTATTTTCGATTATTTTGTTTTGTTTTTTATTTTTTTCTACACAAGTTGTAATGTTTTGAAGTGTGTTTTAATAAAAAAAGGTAGGGTAACTATAGGTAGTTTGCTCCATATATCCGGGGTCAATGCAAACAGAAATGCACCTTACATTGAATTATTCGTTGTTATTTTATAGTTCTTGTTTGAAATCGATAAAACAAGACTGATCTATTATCAAATTTTTTTAATAGGGGAAAAATTTTCTTCAAAATAATAATATAGAAACATTTTTTCGATATTTGATCAACAAATTTAAAAGATTAAATTTTTTAAACTTTTTTAAAATTTATTTTCTGTTAAATATTTTGAACGATTTTTATTTTAATTTCAAATAAATGTTAAATATTTTTCTATTTATTTAAAAATAAATAAATAATAATTTTTTAATTTTAACAAGTTTAATGAAAAATTGTATATTTTTTTTTCAGATAACACTGCAACTTGGCCGCCGAAAGTGAAGAAAATTTCGATTAAGCAGAATGTTATTGAGAGACCAAAAACGGCGAATTTGGAGAAGCCGAGTATTTTAAATCCCGATTTAATGGACAAATTGGACATGTCATTATTAAGCAAGGATTCTTTGAGTCGAATTCGATTAGGGGGTCAATTAGGTGGGGGTGTGCCCTCGTCCTCATCGAGGCGAAGACAGCGTGCATCCATCGATACGGAACTGCCTCGACACACCCGAACAAGCTTCACTAAGTGCACCACCACGCTGAAGAAACAACGTCCAATTTCGCGATCTTCGACTGATAATTTTTTTCGAGTTGATCTATCGCCCCTTGAACTTTCTTCTATGCATCTGCAGCATTCCTATAAATCGGGGTTCGTTTTTTAAAATTATTAAAAAAATTTTTTGATTATTAATTTTTGTTAGTTAATTTTTGTTTTTTTTTTACTAATTTTTTAAATTAGTTTTTCACTTCATTTTTTTCTTTATAAATTCATTAATTTTAGAATTATTTTATAATTTTTCTTTCTAATTATTTCAAAATAATATACTCAATTCTTCTTACGATTAATTCTTAATTATTTTTTAAATTAATGTTTCTTTTAATTTTTAAATGTTTTAATTGTTTTTCTTTCATCAGTGACGGAAAATCTGAACGAAAATTGGACAACAATAATAACGGAAGTGGAATTTCGGCTAAATTCACAAATTTATCGCAACCATCACGAAAATCAGTGAATGAAAATATTTCCTCGGATGTCGAATTATTTACGGGATTTATTAAAGGAACACCTGAACCTTGTACAACGTGTGGACATACCAATCAACCCGAACGTTTGCACAGTCATCCGAAAGTTCCAATTCTCAAAAATAAATTGGGCAATAATAATTTCAGTAATATTTCAATTGCAAAAAAGAGTATTCAAAAGCCAGTTGCATTGAATTTTCGCAGTGATAAGAATAAGGATAAAATGAAGAGTCAAGTGGAATTGAAAAAAATACCCCGTGTCAAGAGCAAAACACCGAGTCCATCGTCGACAAAAGTTTCTCCCACTAGTTCGATTAAAACTGGAGAAAATTATGACACATCATCGCGAATTCCCAAGACACTTACTTGTTATATTTGTAATCGAGATTATGGAACTGCCAGTTTTCCAATTCATGAGCCAAAGTGCCTGGAAGTGAGAAAATTTTATAAAATTATTACAAAAAAAATTTTAATTTAATTTAATTTAATTTTTAATAAAATTATAAATAACTAAGAAACGTATTTGATAAAATTAAGTAAAAGTTGGTTAAATTTTCAAAACTAATTGCTTTTAAAAAATAATTAACAGAAGTGGGATCGAGAAAATAAAGCTTTGCCACCATCACAAAGGCGACCAGTTCCTCAAAGACCAAACGTGTCAATTGATCATCAGGATTGGAATTTGAAAGCAATGGAAAAATGTCAAGTATGTATAAAACAAAAACAATTATTATATAATGATTATTTTAAAAGAAAAAAATGATTAAATTGGAAGAAGTAAATAATAATTTTTGTCTTATTTTAATTTGTCATTTAGTCATTTTTAATTGAAAGTTTATTACTTATATTTTATTTCTTTTTCTTTTGGTTTAATGCCCTCTTGTATAAACAAAATATTTTAATTGAATTGTGCTTATTTAAATAAAATACAGACACTATTGATACCGTGTTCAAAATGCGGAAGAACTTTTCTCGCTGATAAGATAAATGTCCATGAAATCAATTGCAAATCATACTTTCAGGTAGAAAAATTTTATTTCAGGATCATTTAATTTTATTATTAATCAGTTAACAATTTTTTAAAAATAATTTTTAGAATTCAAAAAAAAAATTACAACGAAAATAAACAATTTAGCAAAGAAAAATTCACTATTTTAAAGCGAAAATAAAATGGAGAAAATTAATCTCTAGATGAATTTTCTTTTGACAAAATTTTGAATTTTCACAGAATGTTGAAAACGAGAATTCAGATGCGAAGCCAAAATTGAATCGTATCCGTTCGGGACCACCAACGGTTATTTGTGAAATTTGCGGTCGCAGTTTTGGAACGAGAAGTATAAAAATTCATGTTCCACAATGTTTAAAAAAATGGCAATTTGAAAATGGAAAATTACCGTCCACTCAAAAAGGAAATTCAACGTTGAGAAAAAATTTGGCATCACGATCCGAAGAAACAGTTCAACGGCGAAAATCTTCGGCAGTGAGTTGAAAAGAAGAAATTATGTTTTTTTGCATGCCTTTATTGTATAAATTTGATAAATAAATTGTAAATGTTTGTTATTCTTAAAAGTATTGCATGACTAATTTTTTAATAATTTTTATATTTTTTTATAATAATAATAATTATTATTATTATTTGTATTTTGTCTTTTAATTTTTTTCTTTTTTTGCTTCAAATGTTTTATTTATTTTTCTATTTAATCGTTTAATTTACGTATCATAATTTTGTTTTGTTACTTAACGTGAATATTTAAATTTATTATTACGTAAGTTATTTTTAATTCTGTATGTTTTTTTTTAAAAAACGTAAAATGATTTCAGGAATCGGTGTCGAAGAAAACGTTCACGTGTTACTTATGTGACAGGAATTTTGGTTCTGCGAGTATTAGTATTCATGAAACTCAATGTTTAAAAAAATGGCACATTGAAAACAATAAATTACCAGTACAAAAGAGGAAGAAAGAACCACAGAAACCTGCCAACACAATAAGTAAGTTTATTTTTTAATTGCCTATAACACTGCAAGGAAAGAAAAATTTTCATATTTTTTTAATCTAAATTATCAAGAGTTGAATGACCTTAAATTCGTGTTTAAATTATCAACTAACAATTTTCTGCATTCGAGTACACGCAACTTCAATTATTAACGATTTACATGAAAGAACTCTAATTTTTTCCTCCTTAAGATCAAATTATTTATAAATATTAATAATTTAGAGTGCAAAATAGAGAAATATTTACAAAAATGAATTATTTACATACAAACGCATATGACAGAAAAAAAACAGATTAATCATAAAAGTTTTGAAAAAAATTTTAATCTATCTTCTTATTATACGTGGGATACATAAAATTAATAATTTAAAAATTCTAAATTATTTCAAGTTCACGTCTATTTATAAAACAATGAAAAATATAAACTTTACACAATTGCTCTTGATATTAACAAATTACATGTTTACTATATCCTTAAGGTAAACTTCCATTTTATATCTACATCTCTGCACACAGGTGTTGTATAAATATTGATCCTAAAGTTAGCCAGCAAATTTAAATTTTAATTCCAGACTACTGCATACGAGCTTTCGTGACGTAGTATGATTCCTCGTGCAACAATAATGACCGATTATTGCTTAATATCAGTATAATGTTCCATAAAATTTAAAAAAGAAAAAGAATTTTTGTAAAAGAAACTAGAAAAATATTCCCATGGATTTAAATTTATTAAAAAGTCAATAGAAATAATCGAAACATTATTGGGACGAAAAATGTAAATTTTAATTATATATTTTTATTATTAATAATTGAATTATTACTTTTTTCAAAAACTGAGAAGAATTTGGAAATTTTCTCCATTTTTGTTCGATATGACCTTTATTGGAATGCTATTTTTATAATATCTGTTCATCTTCATTATTAGAATCATAGTTGTAAAAATTGGAATAGTTTTGCAAAAAGCGGCCATGGCCATGATCGATCGATTGACATGCATTGTGAGGCTTTTACACGCTGATTCATTATAAATTCATAAAACAGAAGTCTTATGCACAATGAAATTATTTAAATACATTTCCATTTCCAACAAATAAGGAATAAATTACGTTAATTAACTTTGATTTTTCTTCTCTATTTTTATTTTCTTCTATTCTTATTTTAAATAATAATAGAAAAAAGATTTTCCGTAATATAAAAAATTACGTTAATTATTTTCAAGAATTTTTGTATATTATCAATTTTATGTGAATAAAAAATATTTTCATTTACAGATGAAACATCTTCTCAAAAAGCACCAACTGCAAACGAAATGGCAGAATTAAGTTGGAAACAACATTTGGACAAATTGGTTCCTTGTAAACAATGTAAAAGGACATTTAATCCTGAAAGAGTTACTATACATGAACGAAGTTGTAAAGGAAATTGATAAAGAGTTTTAATTCTTTTTTTCTTAAAGAAAAAAAAATTTAAACTTGTAATTTTTGTCGTGATAATAATTAATTTACAGTATTTACGTAATAATTATAGTTTAGATTTAATTGTTTTTTGCACTTAACATTTATATAAATAATAAGGGAAAAAATAATGTTTTCAGTGAATCATATTAGCTTTTAAAGAATTTGTTTTTAAATTTATTTTCAAATATAAAAATGAGAATTTGAAAATTTTTGAATATGTGTAATTTAGTCATAAATTTTGTACAAAGAAAATAAATTTAAAATACTTTTTAATAACATTCAATTAGCAAATAGTGAAAATAAAATTATATAAATTAAAAATTTTTTAATAAATATTGAGTTTGATTAATGTAAATAATTGTTCTCTATATTTATTAATTACATGAACAATTTCTCATTTATTTATTATGTTCTCTTTATTTTATTTTGATTTATTTATTTGTTTACAAAGCTCTCCAGGATTTGCAGTTTTAAAAACATTTTTTACCATTTTATTTGAATTATCGCGGGTAATGTAGGTAAGGTAGAAAGTAGGAATTGAAAGAAAGGCGCAGTTGAAACCGGAAGTGCCGCTATTTTCTTGATGTTCGGTAATAAAAAATTCATAAAATGCATTCCTTAAATTATGTTCCATCTTTTTTTAATGGTATATATGTGCGAAAAGGAACAAAAGAAAAAGTATATTTCACGTGAATGGAAGTTGCGCGCGCATCACAAGCTGCGTAGATGGTATTTTATTTTGTGTCCACGCGACGCAAGCAAATAGAGTGCAACGCCCTCTGTCTTAAGATTACACGAAGCAAAGGATTTGTTCCTTCAGAATCCTGTTCTTTCCCAGGGAGTCCGCCATTGTTGGCGCACGTATTATTTCTGAACAGGCTACGATAATCGGACAACATCCAAAATGGTATGTAACATCAAAAAAAAGTTTTTCTATCATCACAATCCGTGCAGTGCTCCAAGTGTGAAATTTTATATATTTAACGTTCACGAAAAACCCATTGCATTTGGGAAAAAGAAAACTGTTGGATTGCCTCGGATTGCGCAACTTGGCTTGTGCCCGAAAGTTTTTCATGTTCCTGATGAGTTATCTGTTGTAAAACAATATTCGTGAATGTCATTAAATATCGCAAAAATGTGTCGAAAAAATCCGCATTTTTATATTGACATTTCAAGTCGAAATATGTCAATCTTGGAACTTGTCGAAAACGTGTCATGGTGCCTCTCATTAGTCCGCATTTGCGGATCGTGATTATAATAATCACGCGGTGCACTTTTTCCTATACACGTGAAAGAGAAGATAAATTCCTTTAGTGAAAAATGTTTCACATTTTTTTTTTCTTAATCCTATGTAATATGGGCTGTGCTATCGACTCTATTTTACAATATGGTATCATCTGATATACAATTATTAATTTTATATTTTAATATTTATGGATTTCTTTTGAATTCTCACTCAGTTTGTTAACTTATTTTCAACTTTCGTTTTATATTTGTCACTAATTTGACTTTTTGGGGAATAATTCTTTTCTTTTTATTTTATTTCAACATAACCTATAAATTGACTTTCATTGGACTCAAAGAGCAAAGGAGATAAGAAAAATAATAAAGATAACTAATGATTTTTAGGAATAATTTTAACGGATTTTTTTTCTATTCTCTTAGGTGAACTTCACAGTAGACGAGATCCGTGCGATGATGGACAAGAAAAAGAACATCAGGAACATGTCCGTCATTGCCCACGTCGATCATGGAAAATCAACACTGACTGACTCCCTCGTGTCCAAAGCCGGTATCATTGCTGGTGCCAAGGCTGGTGAAACGCGTTTCACTGATACTCGCAAAGACGAACAAGAACGTTGTATCACGATTAAATCAACGTATGTATTTTTTTCAGTTTTTTTATTCAAACATTTTTTTAATTAATTGATTTTTGTCAATAGAAAATTTAAGGATGAAATGAATAGAGAGAAAACAGTTCAACATCTTTGTTTTTTATTTTTGGAGTAATAAGATGAATTTTTTTTTTTTTTTGAAATTTTAAACAAAGAAAATGGCAAAATTCTGTTCACTCTTGAGTATATTTCTTAAATTGAGAAAATTCTTCAAAGAGAGGGTGTCAACGATTCCTCTAGTTGTTCGGCCCTCGATAATAAATTAAATAACTGAACCAATTGATTTCTCTCATTAGCGCAATTTCTATGTTCTTTGAACTGGAGGAGAAGGATTTGACTTTCATTACCAATCCGGATCAACGTGATAAAGAGGAAAAGGGTTTCCTTATCAATCTGATTGACTCACCTGGACACGTAGATTTCTCCAGCGAAGTAACAGCAGCTCTCCGTGTCACAGATGGAGCTCTTGTTGTTGTTGATTGTGTTTCTGGTAAATTTTATATATATATATTTTTTAATTCGAAAACAAACGGTCTAATTAGTAATGTACTTTATTATCTATTTTCGATGTATTATATTTATCTGGAAAAGAAAAAAAATTTTAGTCTATTGTCAATTATTTTTCAGGCGTCTGTGTACAAACGGAAACTGTCTTGCGTCAAGCTATTGCTGAACGTATCAAGCCAGTTCTTTTCATGAACAAAATGGACCGTGCATTGCTCGAAGGGATTCAGATAAGGATAAATAACGATGTTGGCGTTTGTCGTTTCATCTCTAAAGTATCTTCATTTTACTCATCCATAAAGAAAACAAACAAAAGATATTTCATCTATGCTGAGAAGAACTAAAATAATACTAAAAATAATACCAAGTCTAAAATAACCATAAAAAGCCAAATTTTCTTTTAAAAAAAAATTACAGACCTTCAGAAAAATAATCTACAGGTAGACCAGGAAGACTTTATAGAATATAAATTCATTTGCAATTAATTTGTAGATCGAGACCAAAACAAATTATATTTTATAACAAAATTTGTTAGTTATTAATTTTACTTTCACATTTTAATTGACAGTTTACAAAATGGTGATCTCTCTGCGTTTAATTATATATTCGACTATTT
>JUFY01022128.1:16091-34437 GCA_001855655.1 Leptopilina clavipes
TGTACAAACGGAAACTGTCTTGCGTCAAGCTATTGCTGAACGTATCAAGCCAGTTCTTTTCATGAACAAAATGGACCGTGCATTGCTCGAACTTCAACTTGAAAGTGAAGAACTTTATCAAACTTTCCAACGTATTGTTGAAAATGTTAACGTTATTATTGCTACCTATTCCGATGACAGCGGTCCCATGGGTGAAGTTCATGTAAGTTTTTTTTGTTTTCAATTTTCCAGAAAATTACTGGAATTTAGAGATTTTTGGAAAATTTGGAAATATCTTTACAAGAAAAATAATTTCGTTTATAGGTTGATCCAAGCAAAGGATCTGTCGGTTTTGGATCCGGTCTTCATGGTTGGGCTTTCACGTTAAAACAATTTTCTGAAATGTATGCCGAGAAATTCAAGATCGACGTAGTCAAATTAATGAACAGACTTTGGGGAGAGTCGTTTTTCAATCCGAAAACAAAGAAGTGGATGAAACAGAAGGAGCCTGACAACAAGCGTTCATTTTGCATGTACGTTTTGGATCCAATCTATAAGGTGAGAAATTCCGTGTATAATCTAATAATTAATTTTCTTTAATGATTTTGAAAGAAATTTCGATTTACATTCTTCTGGCACAATAGCGTCATTCTGAAGTGAGTTTCATTGATTTCTCGAAATTGATAAACTTGCCTGGACAGTGTTGACAGTGCGCGAACAGAAGAAGATGAAAATTTTTGAGACTGTGTTTCAAAGTTACCACTGAACCTCTATCCTTATGTTCGTTAGTGAAAAACTGCGATATGGACTCTACATAAAATTATTGCAATAAAAAAAAATATAATTAAAAAAAAATATCTTTTTGAAATTAATTTTATTAATCGCTAATTAATGATTTTTTTTCAGGTGTTTGATTGTATAATGAATTACAAGAAAGAGGAGACCAAGAGTTTACTCGATAAATTAGGCATCACTTTGAAGAAAGAGGATGAAGACAAGGATGGCAAGTCTCTCTTGAAGGTACAATTTATAATTAAATTAAATTTTAACTTCTTTTTTTCATTTCTTTTTTACATTTTATTTTAAATGATGAACGTTCTAAAAATATTTTCTGACACCTCTTCTGAATCGTTGTGAGGGAGTTTATGAACATTAGCTGAAATTTTGTTAATAAATATATAAATCGAAAATAGTAAATGTTGCTTCGACAAAACTTAATGTGAAATTTATTGTAGGTTGTTATGAGAAGTTGGCTTCCAGCTGGTGAGGCACTACTTCAAATGATAGCCATTCATTTACCATCACCTGTGACTGCTCAAAAATACAGAATGGAAATGTTGTACGAAGGTCCTCATGATGATGAAGCAGCCGTTGCTATTAAGGTAATTTTTTTTTTTTAATTTAAAAAATTTTAACATTTGTTAAATTCAATTAAAATGATGATTGTTCTTCACAGACCTGTTCTGAATAGTAATGAACGACAGTTAAGAACGGCCAACTGACGATTTATTTACAGTTGAAAAAAATTGAATTAATTTTCGAACATATTTTAATTTTTTTGTATTTTCTTTTCAGAACTGTGATCCAAATGGACCACTCATGATGTACATCTCGAAAATGGTACCGACATCCGACAAAGGTCGTTTCTATGCGTTTGGTCGTGTGTTTGCTGGAAAAGTATCAACCGGTCAGAAAGCACGTATCATGGGACCCAATTTCCAACCAGGAAAGAAGGAAGATTTATATGAGAAGGCCATTCAGAGAACTATCTTAATGATGGGTCGTTACGTCGAAGCCATTGAGGATGTTCCATCTGGTAAATAATTATATTTTTATAATTAAAAGTACATTTTATTCTATATCAAATTTTAATAAAATTATTTTTATTTAAATAAAATAAAACCAAAAATAAATTAACAAATTATTTGTTAATTTATTTTTGGAGACCATTTTGAATGATGAAATTACACAGACCTGTCCTGAAAAGAAAATGAACGACAAATCTTCATCATCTCTGATAATTATCTCTTTAAATATTTATTGTTTAAATAAATTTTCGAATATTATTTTTAAATTGCATTTATTGTTTCTTAGGTAACATTTGCGGTCTCGTTGGTGTTGATCAGTTCTTGGTGAAAACTGGAACCATCACGACATACAAGGAAGCGCACAACATGAAAGTCATGAAATTCTCCGTCTCACCTGTCGTTCGTGTTGCAGTTGAGCCCAAAAATCCAGCTGATTTACCCAAATTAGTCGAAGGTAATTATTATTAATGGTAGAATTTATTGATTTAATAAAAAAGAAAAACTTTTCGTTACTGTAAATTATGAAAATATCGTTTGAGGAACGAATTGACATGATGAAAACATTTTTGAGCACTGGGTTATGATTAAACAGTGATTATTGTTGACAACCTGAATTCTATTAATTCAACATGAAAAAAACTATTTACCTGAAGGAATATGTGTCACTAATTGATTTTCTCTTGTCAATAGGTTTGAAACGTTTGGCTAAATCCGATCCTATGGTTCAATGTATCATTGAAGAGTCGGGCGAGCACATTATTGCCGGTGCAGGAGAACTTCATCTTGAAATTTGTCTCAAAGATCTTGAAGAAGATCACGCATGCATTCCCATCAAGAAATCAGATCCCGTTGTCTCATACAGAGAAACAGTATCCGAGAGATCTGATCAAGTGTGCTTATCAAAATCTCCAAATAAGCACAATCGTCTTTTCATGAGGGCACAGCCAATGCCTGACGGTCTTCCCGAGGACATTGATAACGTAAGTTTTTCATTTGTTAATTACTGTCCATTGACCTATTGTTGTAAGTAAATGATTGGATCAAAATGATGATTGTTCTTCACAGACCTGTTCTGAGTTAATAATGAACGACAGTTAAGAACGGCCAACTGACGATTTAATTGTAGAAAAAAAAAATAATTTCTTAAAGTTTTGGGAAAAATTTTTTTTTAAATTTCCTTTTTTTATTACAGGGAGAAGTTAATCCGAGAGACGATTTTAAAGTACGAGCTCGTTATCTTGGCGAAAAGTACGACTATGATGTTACAGAGGCCAGGAAAATCTGGTGCTTCGGCCCCGATGGAACTGGACCAAATATTCTTGTCGACTGCACAAAAGGAGTGCAATATCTTAATGAAATTAAGGATTCGGTTGTAGCTGGATTCCAATGGGCCACGAAAGAGGTATAATTATTTCTTTTACTTATCATTATTTTGTTTTTTATTTTTTTAAAATATTCTTTAACAATTGAATTTTTTTCTTTTGCGATAGGGTGTTCTTTCTGAAGAGAATTTGAGAGGAGTTCGATTCGACATCGAGGATGTTACGTTACATGCTGATGCCATTCACAGAGGAGGTGGACAAATCATTCCCACAACGAGACGTTGCTTGTACGCTTGTCTTCTCACTGCAAAACCGAGACTTATGGAGCCTGTTTACTTATGTGAAATTCAGGTAAACTGTCGAATTGATAATGATTTTTTTTTTTTTAATTTAGTAACTTGGGAGAATTGTCAAATTGTTTTTTTTTTATTTCAATAAGTAAAATTTAAATGATGAACGTTCTAAAAATATTTTCTGACACCTCTTCTGAATCGTTGTGAAGGGAATCTATGAACATTAACTGATTGATTGTGAATTTCAATTGAGTGCTGATTTTAGTTTTAAATATTGGCGTAATAAAAATATTTCACTTTTTTTTATTATAGTGCCCTGAAGTTGCTGTTGGTGGAATTTATGGAGTGTTGAATCGCAGGAGAGGTCATGTTTTTGAAGAACAACAAGTGGCTGGTACCCCTATGTTTGTTGTTAGAGCTTATCTTCCCGTTAATGAGTCGTTTGGATTCACTGCTGATTTGCGTTCCAATACTGGTGGTCAAGCTTTCCCACAATGTGTATTTGATCATTGGCAAATTCTTCCTGGAGATCCAATGGAATCTACCACTCGACCATACACAGTTGTTCAAGTAAGTCTTCCAATTTTACTCAATTTATATTTAAAAAAAATAAAATGTATAAAGACATTTTTTTTTAAGTTTAACAATTTTTTTAATTTTTTATTTTAACGACAGGGCGGTTTTTCTTTTATTGCCACGTTCATAACTGATGGCCCTGCTTGTAAATGCTTTGCCGTTTTTAAACTCGTGGAATATTGATCGTTTTTAAAGTTTCGGTGTTCCAGATAATCTGGTTTGCCAGAATAGGAAAACGAACAGAACATTTGATTTTTAAAAAATTAATTTTGAAGTGAAAAATTAACTGTAATTATTTAATTAAAAATTAAAAATTAAAAATAATAAATTACATTTACCTGTTAAAATAATATTAAATTAACTTTTAAATTTGTCTTTCTAATAATATTATTTTTCTCTTTTCTAGGAAACTCGTAAGCGAAAGGGATTAAAGGAAGGTCTCCCAGATTTGTCATCGTATTTGGATAAATTGTAATTGACATACTTTATTTAAATACTTATTTTATTTAAATTTTGTAATTGAATCTAACGCTGCCTCTTATATATATATATACTGAAATACATTTAAAAGTAACGTAATCGATTTATTTTCCAAGAATAAATATTGGAATTAAAAAAAAAAGAAAAACGATTTATTTCGTAAAATTTAGTGAAACTAATATTGTTAAAGAATGCAAATATTTTTAATGATTACTCGTGTTTTATACGTTAAATTATCGGAAAAAGAGAAAACCAAAACAAGAAAATAAAAATAGTAATGTCTTTTAGGGAAAAAAAACAAAAAAAAAACTGAAAAATCTGTTAAATTACAAATTATATTTTTTACGTTCTTTTTAAGTGTATTTTTGTTGTTTATGTTATTGCACTGTCGGTAAATTTTCAATTGACTGAAAAAACATCAATAGCAAAATGCAATCTATAATGAAATTGATTGCGACAGGAACAATGTACTCGTACAATGAAACGACTATGAAATAACAAAACTTTAAAAAAAAATATAAGCATTTTTTTCTCATTCCTTATTGAACCTGTAGAAAGTTATTTGCAATTGAAAATTTTAACGAAATTAATTATTTTAAATAATAAAAACATTTAGTTTTTATAAATAATTTTTTTTAGATTTAAATTAAAAGATAGAAATTTTATGGTAACAAAAAATTGTACTTATAAAGTTTATTGAAATTATGAGCAATAGAATATAAATATTGTATGGAGATAGTTTTTTTTTCTTTTTCTCTCTTTGCCTAAAATTATACAGATCAACTGATATTTTGTGTTTTTGATTTTAAAAAAATTTGTGTATCACACATTTTTTTAAGAAGTTCTCTTTGTTAATTTTGGAATTTAAATATTTACAATTAAACGATTACATATAGTGACAAATCGAACTTTGATAACTTAAATAATTCTTGTAAGGATTTATACAGGATTTATTGTATTTTTATAAATTCCAGCAAGTGATTTTGCAGCCAGTAGAATTGCGTCTTTTCTCGATACACCAGTTAAGGCGTGATGCCATTCATTATGAGAAACCTGCAATTAATATTGAATAGTGAAAAATTATTATTATTATTAATCATATTATAAATTCAAAATGTTTAAGGAATTATAGTATATTCTTTAAAATTTTGATTTATTTCTATTTAATGATTAGATTTATATTTTAATTAATTAAATTTGTCTAAACAGGTAATTTATGGAAACGGACCTGTAAATTGTTGGCCAATAAATTACCAACTGTCATTGCTAATCCTGTTTCTTTGAGGGGATAATCCTCTGGTGTCGCTTGCTCGGCCATTGTTACAATTTGACTAGGTACTGGTGTCATTTGTGTAAATGTTTGTAAACTAACATTATTTTTTGGATCATCCAGAAGTATTACGCCAAGATCGTACCATTTATTCTCACCGACTTTTAACAAGAAGTTCTCAACAGCCACAATTGGAGCATCCTGAATCACTGTTGGATTTTGACGTGCCAAACTTATCCTTTCCTCGGCACTTTTTAAAGCCGCATTAAAGCCAATTGGTTGAGATGCAACTGATGTTACACTTACTGGTATTCCTCTGGAAAATTATTTTTATCATTATTAATTTGCCCTCTTTGTAAAATAAATAATATATTAAAAAAGGAAACTTACGTTACTGTGGCTTTTCCAAAAACAGTTTGAAAAGCCTCCCGAATGGAACTCACTTTCACTTCTTTGTCCGATGCCACGAATATATCTACATCACCACCAGAATCTAAAATTTTATTTTTTCTTTTTCAGTAAAACGACTGTTTTTTGATCAATTAAAAACGAAAAAGCAAGTTTTGTTCTACTTTGAATATTTATCTTCTATTTCGTCCTTTATTGTACAAATTAGATAAAAAAAATTAAAATAAATTCGGCTTCGATTTTAATATTGGAAAACAAGTAGAAAAAACATTTCTTTTTTCTCGCTATCCATTGATCAAAAAATATTAAATACATGGAAATATAATATTAAATAGGTACTCAATACTTGAAAATCATTAATTATTAATTATAATTAAACTTACAGATGAATTCTCGCATTTGTGGATCTAAAGTAGTGATCATAGAATTAACACTACTTTTTGCTTTTTCAGCGACTTTGCTCAGAACATTGCTATTTACTACAGTTTCCTTTACCCAGGAGAATAAACCGGCTCCAAGAACAACAGCTTGATTTTCCGTAAGTGAAATATTCATTGTTCCTTGATCAGAGGAAGTTGAAGCTTGATTTTGAATATCCTGCTGTAATTGATTTTTCTTCTCATTCTCAATGCCAGCATTTTTCTCAGCTAAATTATCCCCATTCTTTGAATTTACAACATTTAAATTCTCCGACTTTTTTGAAACGGACGTTGTTGGTAATTGTGACGATGTATTTGTTACAAAACTTGGCAGAACACTGGGAGGTCCAATATTTGACAGAAGACTTCCTGTCGACGTTGAAACTCCAAGGGGTGTTAACAGAGATGCAGCTGATGATAAACTACTCAAAGAATCTAAAATTATAAAAAAGGTTTTGTATTCTAAAATCATTTTTCAATTTTTTAAATAATAATTTTAATTAAAACAATTTCTTAAATATTATTAAAAAAACGTAGATGATTGATAGAAAAAAACTTGAATTTTGTTTTAAAATAATTTTAATTATTTTACTTTCTTGTTAAACGATAAAAATAAACAATTATTTGACACATAACGCGTAGTTTTCATTAAAGAACAAGGTTATATAAAATAAAATTTAAAAATAGTTATGAAAACGAGTTTGAAAGAAGGAAAAATTCTATTCTAGTTAATATAAAATTTCGTTAATAAAGAAAATTTCTTAAAAACCATAAAAAGAAAATTTGGTTAAATATATGGTACACATACGGAAAGGATTTTAGAACATAAGGAAAGATAGATTAGTGGTAAATAATGTAAACAAAAGTGCCAAGTTGTTAAATAATGGAAATGGACATTGAGAAAAATTTGTTGAAAATGAGAATATTGTTATCAGTAAAGGTAATAAAGGGAGTAATTGACAGTTAAATAGAACACTTCTGTTATTGTTTTACATGTCGGAAACTAACCAGTTTTTACAGTTTCTCCAGATATTGAAACTTCGTCAATTCTTTTCTCGACAAATTCGAAAGTTCCTTCTCCATTGGATTCGTCTGTCATTGCTAATTATTCTGTTTAAAATGGTATCAAAGGCACACGCCTGTAATAGTTTTTTTTCTTTTGGAGTGATATTATAAGGTGTTTCACAAATAAAAACAAGAAATTTCTCAAGATTACTGTACAAAATGTCACTGAACCACGTGACCAACTGATTTGTATCTAGAATTCCTCACAAGAGGTCACTAAACGTTACTTCCGATTAGATTTAAATTAATCTTTTTTTATCTGTAAATAAATTAATATTAGAGTTAATTAATTACATTGTTAGATAGAATTTACTTTTTATTAATGAGCGAATGGGTTAAAATTTAAATACATTGAAATAACAACAATTAACCATGTAAAATAATTAGCAGTTTAAAAATTCTCCTTTTCCCGCCTATTTCAGTGGACTAATAGAAATACAAGGTTTAGTGGGTAATGTAGGAAAATTGAATTAAAACTACTTAGAAATAACGATAGGTGGCGGGGTTCATCATTTCTCCTAACACATTCAACCAATCATTGCATTTCTGTTCTATACCTGTTCTTTCCTGTTGAAAATTTCACGGTGTTCAATGCTGGCTCTCATTTTATACATATTTCATCTAGAAATGGTAAGAATTTTGAAAAACATTATTGCCTGAGTTGTTCCATTAGATGGGACGCGACTTATTTTATAAAAACTTTGATAATAATAGGGAGAATATTTGCCAATAGTTGCAGTCCCCCTTTGGTGTTGTGTTGGAAGTTCATTGTTTCCAGCATGTCAATTGTTCGCAATAATAAGAAACATGCATCAGTTTCCGCCAAATATTGACCAATAGTGACAATGTTTGTGAGTGTAGGAGAAAATATCACTTTTAGGTTAGTAATTCTAATGAAAATCGGTTTGATGTGGAAAACCAAAAAGTTATCAAACTTTGCAATGACATTTTATTCAAGATGGTGGCGAATGTACATTGTCAAAAAAGTATTGACCATTTATCCAACATTTTTCGGGAATTTTTTGCATATTGCGGTGATTTAATGATTAAATTTCTCTGTTTTAGATCTCTCGGATGATGGTGGCCATTTTCCTGTGGAAATTCAGATCTCAACAGCCGAAGAGAAATTCAGACCATTTGGATCCGGTCTCCTCATAAAAATAGGTTTCTTTTGAAATTTTTAGATTTCGATTCTAACCTAGAGGAGGGATCTCCGGAGATAAATGGTTTCGAAGATTATTTTCTGGCTGTTCATCATTGTCTTTGGCGGAGGGAATTCATCAAAATTGTGAGTCCCTATTAATTAAACATTAATTAATTCTGACATCATTGATATATTTAATTAATAATTAAATGTTGATTTTAAACTGCAATATTATTTTTTCGCCAAAGTCCAATAAGTTCCCACCCAAAGATAAATGAATTTAATTATGAACATAACCTTCAATTTATGAAATTGACATTCTTAATCAGTTTTAAAATGCTTTGTTGTATTCCTTAAACACAATTGGAGGTTATGATAGCAAAAAACGTTCACAAGTAAACCATTAAAATATTCACACAATCATTTGAGTTTCTACAAAATTTAATTTTTATCAATTTTATTAACAAGTAATTTTTATGTGCGATATGATTAGTTAATCAAAATATTTATTTTAATTAATATGCATTAATTTTCTTTTTATTTATGATTAACTATTAATTTTACATTACCAAGTCATTGTTTATGATTAAATTAATTGATTAAAATAATTCTATTAATTATTTCATTTTATAAATAATTATTAATTTTCCTCTCTTAACAAAATAATAAAAGTTAATAAAAATTCTAATATAAATTCTTCGTGTTACAAATTAATAGGAAAATTTTCTTTTATACTTAATAATTAATAATTAATTAAGATTTCAATAAAATAATTATAATAATTAATAATTAATAAAAATTTTACAACATGATTTAGGTATATTTTCTGAAAAGTAAAAAAATTAATTTAAAAATAATATTTGGTTAATATACACTAATTATTATCAATAATAAATTAACAATTGGGCTTATTTAAATAAAATTACTAAAAATAATTTTTTTTTAATTTGGATAATTATTGAGAATAAAAATTTATTTAGTATTTTTTTAATTTTAAATTAAATAATTAAATAATAAATAAAAATAATAATAATTGAATAATAAGTTAAATAATTTTTTTATATTATTCTACTAAAAAACCTTTTTGTTTTTATGACAATTATTATTTTATTCCATTATTTAAAAATTGTTTTTTTTTATTTTTATGTTTTTCAAATTTATTATTAATTAAAAAGATATTATTTATGCAATTAATAATTAGTCAAATAATGTATTAATCATTTATTAAAAATAATAATCACTTTATAAATTGTAATATTTCTAGTGAGTAAATTAAAATATTTAAGTAAATATTAAATATATTGTTAATTAATATTAAATGTTGTAATTTAAATCTTTCCGCTTATTTAAAACGACGAATAGGAATGCGTAATGAAGTCGGTAATGTAGAAAAGTAGATTGTTAGTTCCATAAACTGACGATAAGCGACAGGGCTGAGCATTTCTCTGTAGGCATTTAACCAATCAGAAAATTCCTGCCATCTATGCTTATACTTGTTCATTCCTGTTGAAAATTTCACGGTGTTCAGTGTCGACTCTCATTTTATACATATAATTTCATCTTGAAATGGTAAGAATCTTGCAAAATATTTTTCTTTAACATGTTCCTTTAGTTGAGACGCGATGTATTTTATAAAAATTTTCACTTTAATAAGCAAAATATGTGATAAATGTTGTCGTCCCTTTGGCGTACGTCGTATTGAAAGTTCATTGCTCCCCTCCGTGTCGACTACTTGCAAAAATGACAAAATTATAAAAATTCACGCATAATTCTTCATATTGTCGTGATTGTATAGGGAAATGTGACTTTAATTACTGAATTTAGTGGTAATCCGTGAATTATAGAAACACAAAAATTTGTGATTTTTTGCATGTACTGCCATTTTTCCAAGATGGCGGCAAGTGTACATTGTTGTTTGTAATTTGTTGGTGTCGGCTCTCATTTTATACACATTTGTTCTAGAAAATGGTAATATTCTTGAAAAATATTTTGGCCACGGTGCTTTTTAGTTGTGAGGTGATATATTTTTGAAAAATTTTGACAGTAATGAGCAAAAATATGTGACAAAAGTTTTCGTTTCTTTTGGCGGCGTGATTCAAGGTCATTGTTCTCCCCATGTCAATTGTTTGCAATAATAAAAAAAATTTAATAATTTCCGCTCTATTTTGGCAATATTTGTGAATATATATATAGGTAAATATCAGCATTTAGGTTAGAAATTTGAGTGAAAATTTGTTTGATGTAGAAACACAAAATTTTATCGTGATTTGCAACAATTATATTTTTTCCAAATGGCGGGGAACATGTAAAAAATTTGTTTTCATTGTTTAAAGATTTTCTTTCATAGAGTAATAATTACATGATTAAATTTTTCTGTTTCAGTTGCCTCCAATGGTGACCGCTGTTTTGTTAAAAATCCAGATTTCCATGCAAGAATAGAGGGAATAAAATCATTATTCAATAAATTTTAAGGTTAGATTGCAAAACATGTAAAAATCACAAAAATTTTAGCAATTGAAGCAGATAGAAAAAGAATTTATAGAGTTTAATTATAATTACAAAATTACATTTATTTTTCAGTTCCCTTTGGTCACCACAATAGCCATCAAAAATAAAGATCCTGTCAAAAAGTCAAGTTTAAATAAAAGGATAATTTGATGGAGGGAAATTACAATTGTGGTGAGCTAATTATTATTATATTTGATTTATTTTGTTTTTGTATTTCGTATATTTAATTTTATTTAAATATGTACAATTAATATTGAAATTAAATTATAAAACATATTTTAAAAAGATATTTATTTAACTTTCTTTTTCATTGTTAATTAAAGCTTTTTTTTTTATTTTTCAGAGTCACGCTAGACGAAACAGGATGTCAAATGGATTTCAAATCGGGCGGAAAGTCATAAGTAAAAGACGATATTTATTACGAGTTTTAACGTCAGTGCGCGTTTTTAAATTTTGAATTTTGTTCAATTTTCTATTTGCAAAAGTGAAAAACAATTAAAAATAATTTTTTAATATTGTTGGGGGCAAGTAATTAATTACAAGTGACTAGTCAATTATTTCGTTAAATTTTTTCAAAGTTTAATATTCTTTCAAAATTTAATTACAAGTGACTAGTCAATTATTTTGTTTAATTTTTTCAAAGTTTAATATTTCTTTCAATATTTAAATAATGGTTACAATGATATTAACATTTTTTTTTCTTCTTTTATAGATAGTTTTTTAAATATAAAAACATAATTATGACGAAATAATTTTAAAAAATTTCAATATCTGAAAAATAATTTTTTCTTTTCAAGAGATTTTTTTCAAATCAGAGAGAACTTGATTTAATCAATTTATTTAATTAATTAAGATTATTATATTTATTTTTCATTTTGGCAACAATTTCTGAATTACGAAAATCATTTTCTGAAGATAAATGATCTATAAAAATCAGTTAAATAAAATATCTCTCCTTTTTGTTAAAAATAATTTTTCTTTAAAATTCAATTTATTTTTTGTCTAATTCTAATTTTTTAAATCTATTTTTAATTCATTAGAAACTTTAAAAAAAATACACAGTAAAATGATTTTCGTTAATTTCTGAAAAAAAATTGTTACCACATACTTTGTCTATTATTTGGTTATGCAAAATTTTATTTAACTTTTCCTAATGTAATAATTGGTCATTATGTCACAATTAATTCTTTACTACCCAACATTTAAATAATTTAATAATTATTTAGAATCAGTGCGCGTTTAAAAGTAAGCAAATAAAATTGTTGTGAGTGTTAAAATAGTTCGTGAAAGTGTTGTGCTTTGAAGTTGGAAGGATTCCAATCGGGCATCATCCATTTTCAACGATGGTAAATTTCTCAAATTATTCGCATTTTTTTTAATTATTAAAATTAATAATTAATAATAATAATTTATAAAAATAAATATTTGATGTCTAATATTGACTCAATTTTGGAAACAAATTCAAAAAATATTATCTTCATATTTTGTAAAAGTAATAATGTTTTATTCTTTTCTAGAACTGAGGGACAAAAGAGGGGGAAGTTCAGGAGGATCAAAGGGATTGAATCATCATCAGCTTCAGCAACAGCGTCAACAACAACAACATCAACGTCAGCATCAGCACCAACATCATCATCAACATCAGCACCAACATCAACGACCCTTCAACATGAGAATCATCAGTCGGCAAGTCCCTCCTGTCGCCAAGATTGATGTGGCGGAGGCAGGTTGTAATAATTTTGAGAACTTCCATAGTGACTTTTAGTTAAATCGATTAATATTTAATTTAATCTATTTAATTAATAAGTGGATATTCTTTGTTTATTTATGTGTGTTTTTTAGTTTAGGAGGTATAATTTTTCTTGGTTCACGCGGTAATCATAATTATTTAAATTTCACTTTAAAAAATTGAAAATGTTGATTATTTCTTTACTATTGACACCGCAGTAATATTTTAAAATTTATATAAATTTTACTTTATTACCCAGTGACAATTTAATCCGTATAATAATTATTAATGTAATTAATTAGATAAATTAATAATTACAATAATTTTATTTCAATTTTCTCTCAAGACCAAGAAAAAATAGAAATATATTAAATTTAAAATGTCAATTTGTTTTAACATAATTTTTATTAAAATTTGTCAATGGAATTAATATTTTATTAAAGTTAAAATGTTTAAAGTAGATTCTTTTGTTTGTAAATTTGACTAATTATTTGAAAATATTATTCAAAATTAGAATAGGGTTTTTCTTTCAGGTATAAAAGGTATACTGTTACATTTTTTTTGCTAATTAAAAGTTAATTATTTATTTTAATAATTGACTCTTAATAGGCTTTATCCACTGTCACTATGCGAATTTTTCCTCTTTTTACCACATCAATTGTATTTATATTTTAATTGTTTTCTATATCGTTACTGCGCTCGGTTGTTTTTAGAAGGGTTTTTGTTAGGTAGGGAATAATCGTGAACTTAGAAAAATTTACTAGGTAGGGAATTTTCGTGAATTTAGAATGATTGTTAGGTAGGGAATTTCTTGTATATAATTTTTTCTTCTCTTTTTCAGGTTTTGTCATTGTGTCGTTTTTATTTTTATTTTTTTCAAAAATTTACTAATATTTTTCAACATTTTGTTCTCAGAACCTAGTTATAAAACATTTTCCGAGTCCCGAGCTGTTCAAAATTCTTTACAGTTAAAGGTGTGTTTTTCTTTGCTTTAATTATATTTTTTATAAGTTTAAAAATCAATCAATTGGTATAAAAAGGAATAAACTGCTGAATTACATTAATTTAAATTTACGCGCCATTGTGTCAAGTATAAAATGTAATTTACGTTCCCGTGGCGTAACTTTACGTAACTACAGTTCTCTACAGTTTTATTTATTTGTTGATATTTGGAAGCAATTGTGTCTCTTTAATAGTTGTGCATATTGAAATTGATAATAATTGTTTGAAAAACATAATCTCAAATATGGGAGTTACTGTGTAAGCATATTATCGAAATTTTTCCACTATTTCTCTAGTAAATTCCTCTCAAATATTTCGTATTGTGCGAGTTTGAGTTGTTTTTGGTTATTTTGAGGTTATGGCGGTAAGGCGGTTTGTCAACACATGTCGTGTTTTGATCTAAAATTATATATCAAAATATATAATTATTATTTAAATTATATTATTTAAATATAGATTGTTTCTCATATTCTTTGACATTTTACTACCCGAATTTTTCTTGATGGTCTAAATTTTCTGACAGGTTGCAACAATTTCCCATGACAGAAAATAGGACAGGACCACAGACAATTGAATTTTTGACAAAACGTATTGTCGCTTTAGGAGCTGTGCAGTCTGGTCATTTTTTAGTTGATTGTGAAACATTTATGTCCGTTCCTCAATTGGGTGAGTTTCGTTAATAAAAATCAAATTAATATTTGCGAAAATTTGAAACGTTTCTAGTAATCTGTCTCTTTGTTTCAAAAGTGCTTCAAGTTGAAAGAAAATTTGTTTCTAGGATATTTTTACAATACTTTTTTCTCTCTAAGGACTTGAATATTATTTGAATATTAAATGTTATAGCAAATATTTTTTTAATTTAATATTTGTTTAAAAAATGTTTAATATTCTTGAATGTATTTGAGAAGGCATTTTTTCCCCGTTTTAGAATTGATTTAACGATTTTTTCGATTTGATTTTATTTGAGAATTTTAGGGAATTAGGGAGAATTGGGAGAATAAATAGACGAGTGGTTTTTTCTGGATTATATCTCCTATTTGGCAATAAGTTTCTATAATTTAATTCTATACAAAACACGCATCAGTTTGGTTCTGTCAAAGATCTTATTATACAGCAAATCTTAAACATATGTCATGTTGTATCATATACTTTCTACAGAGGTACAAAGGTGGGTTTTTTATTTTACTTTTTTTCTGCATTATGGAAATTTAAGTACACACACTTTTTGACGCAAATAAATCTTTTTTTTTTTTGTTAACGTTAAAGACACATTCTTTATTTCCACGCAAAATTTTCTCACATTGCTTCACACCGGCAGGACTATTATTTTGTGCTACGTACATTGTTTTTTTTTTTGTTACATATAATGCTACATTTTTTCAAATTATTTTCCATGATTTAACGTTAGATTCAAGTTCGATATTTTGGTTGATTAGAGGTCTCCACATTTTCTTCCTTTGTGGAAAAAATATCTGTCCTTAAAAAAAAACTGTTTTGTTCATAAAATTGCTTCTATTTTTCTGTTTAAGTAAACTGCTTTGAACAAAGGTAGGAGAAAAAATTATTTCCAACAGAAAGAAAAAACATTGTTAGTGACAAAAATTGTTGAAAGGAAAAACTTTGTTTATTGCAGGAAAATTTCTTGTTAATAAAACTTTAGGAAAATGAAATTTAAAATGATGAAAATTGTTATCAGGAATATTTCAGATTGGTTTTAAAGTTCCATTCTAATTAATAATATTGAATATTAATTTACATATAGGCCATTGGGTTAACTCGAAGTTGATGAAAAAAATGTTCACACAACTTTGAGTATAACAAAGTCTTTCGAAGCTACATTTTGCTTTTCTTAATTGCTAGGTTTCAAAATGAAAATTTATTTCTGTTGATTATTTGCAAATAATATAGAAAAAAGATTTCATTCTTTTGACTCTTTTTACTCCTTGAGTTTTTCTTTTTCTTTCTTTGATAATTAAATTATGGAAATTTTTTTTTCTTTTCCTTTTTTTTTTAATCGTTTTTCGTTGAGGTGTAATAACGGTTTAAACTACAAAGATATAAACAAGCTAGACCTAGGCGTTATTACAAAAATATTAAATCTAGCAAGCGAAGCTTTTTTTTTTGGTGTTTGATCTTTTCAAAAGAACATCACCATTATTTGATTTTTTTCTTCTTTAATATCTCGTTTGGAAAAAATACATTTTCACATGACATTTTCACTTACAATAATAATTTTCCTCATTTATCGCGACAATTATTGAAAATTGATCGTTTAAAATATTTTGTTTTGAAGCGAAGATGATAATTACTACAATTAGCAATCGTATTACCACACAATTAAATATAAGTTTGTTTTTTTTTTTGTTTGAGATGACCAGCATTCACTTATATAGTTTTTTTTTCTTTTTTTTTATTATTATTGTCACAAAACTTTATTAGTATAGATTTATTATCGTTATATCGTACGTTTAACATCGAAGACTCATGGCTTATTATTGAATTATTTCGTGGAATTAAGGAAGTTTTGAAAAAAATGTTTATTTCGTTAAAATAATTTTAACGTTGTTCTACAGTCTTGTTAGTTTCTATCTCTTAAATCAAGCAATTTTGCTTTTGTCTCTATTTTGATTATTTTGGTCGATTATTCCTTCGATTAGACAAATTTTTCGTTTTTCTGATTCTTTGCAATATTTTTTTTTTTTAAGCTAAAAATTTGTAGTGGAATTTTTATATAGAAAATAAAATAAATGTTATTTTTAGGGGCAAATTTTTAATTAATATTTCTAATGTTGAATTTTTATTTTGACAAATTTTTATATAACTGTATGCCAAATTTTTTGCTTAATTATTATGTAAATTGAAAAAAAGGAATTTATTAAAATTACAGGAAGAGAAAAATACATATTGTATTTATTTTAAAATTAACGCTACGGTATTTTTCGTTTATTTATTTAATTTATAATTTTATAATAATTTTTTTTTGTTTTTCCTGAAAAATGATCCGGGCTTCGGCGACTTTCTTCACATAAAGAGCAATCATGCATCTATGAAAGCGACTTTCATTAATTTTTTTTTTGTTTTTTTTTATAATTAAATTTTATACAATAACTCCACTACGAACTATTATTTACAATATTTTATATATATTCTGCACTCATTAGAAAGCATATTGTTAATTTGACAAAACTTGCGAAACTTGTCTTAACTTTTTTTTAAAGTAGAAATAGAGAGAGAGAAAGAGAGAGAGAGAGAGAGAGAGTATGAAAAAGTGATTTTTTTTCTCATTTGAATCGAGTGGAACATAGAAGTTTTGTCGAATTTACAAAATACAGTGGAACCTCGATTATCCGAACCTCTGTTATCCGAACCCTCTATTATCCGAACCGAAAATCATTTTATCCGAACTTCTGTTATCCGAACTTTATTTGGCCTCTCGAATCTTAAAATTTATTTCGGTAAAAAAGTTTCACAAAAATAAACAAATTTGATTGCTCGTCTCTTGATTCTCAATTTGTACAACCAATCAAAATTTGTATTAATTGATATGTAATATATTATTATGAAAAGATATATATTTACATATTATATGTAGCGCTTCACGGTGAAAGACACCTAACGCGGCAATGAATTATAGGTTATGTTTAGAAAAGTTTTAGCTTGATTTAAGATTCATTTTTAATTATATGATGTCAAAAACTATTTTTATTAACTATTTTATGTACTAAATAACTAATAAAAATTGTTTTTAACTTCAGGTAATTAAAAATAAATCTTAAATCAAGCAAAACCTTTCCTAAACATAACCTATAATTTGTTACCGCGTTAGATGTCTTTCACCGTGGAGCGTCACATATATACTTATGTATATTTAAAAAATGTATTAAATTAAATATAAATAGTTCAATTGTCAAATTTTTTAACTTTAATTATAAAAAAAAATAAAATTTCTATTATCCGAACTTTCAATTATCCGAACCCGGCCTTGCCTAGGTTAGTTCGGATAATCGAGGTTCCACTGTAAAATAAAAAATACATTATTTTTTGGGTTATTTTCAGAATTTTTATTTACTCTTTTTTAAAAATAGAAAAATATTTTTATAAAAGTAGTAATTTTTATTACCTATTAAGAATTAATGAAAAATATGATTTTTGTTTACAAAGATCAATAAAAATATATTTTTAAAAAAAAATACTAATAAAAAAATAACTTTTTAATGAAAAAGAGTAAATAGAAATCCTAAATATTATCTAAAAATGTTTATTTTAACCTATTAACAAAAAAGCCGCACCGAAAAATGTAAATATAACCTCAAAATTATTTTTATTATATTATTTTAAATAAT
>JUFY01022129.1:8024-25738 GCA_001855655.1 Leptopilina clavipes
CGAAATTGGATGGAAACCAGCAAACTCTCTTGCCGAAGTTTATGGAAACTGATTTTCAACATTGCAGGAAACTCGATCCTAAGTCGATATTGCCTTCTCCAACTCGCGTCTGCTGTCTTTCTTAATGCAGTATACCATTTTACGTAATGCATTACATAATTTCACAAGCATCCAATTATGAATTCATTTATAATTTTCAAAAATAAGTACATTTTTTGTAAATTTAAACAAGTATTCAGTATTGAATTGAGCATCGTGAGAGTAAACTGTAATAACTATTTCCAAAGGGATACTATCACAGTTTAACTTGGAAATCAGATCGTTAACTTTGACTGCAGGTATTCAATGAATCTGTAAATGCTATGAAAATCGCTAAGAGAACTCTCGCTCTTTAGTTTAAAGGGAGAAAATTGAGAGAAGGTAAAAATATATGTCCGATTAACCACAATTTTCATTCACATGTATGTCTAATAAAATTAAATTTCAGTTATTATATATTTTAATCTAAATTTATGAAAAATTGAGTAAATTTCTATCTTGATAAAAACATTTTTTCCATGATTTTAAAAGTTAAAAAAATCTGTTTATTTACCTAAGACTCCAAGACGGAAGTTGATAGTAACAACAATTAGTCGGCCATAAGCAGCAAGAGCAGTTCCATCCAAAGGATTTCCTGTACCCCAAGAATATGATTCTCCATGAATAATTAGTAAAGCCGGCAATTTATCCTGAGTGCCACCTGCAGTTTCAAAGCAAAATGCGTTATGAAATTACTATGCGTTCTGTATTTCAAATTTACTTTAAAATAAATTAATTAAAATTATTAATTTTATGTTGAAGCTCACCGTTGAACGCATAAAAGTTTCGAATTATTTATTGACAGTTGAACGCAATTTTTATAATAACCATTAAAAAATTTAATCATATAAAAAATGAATGTAATCGAACGCAACTACAACATGAGTGGTTAACGATTCAATTGTTCGTGTGCGGGTCAGATTCCATTTTTCCAATTTTTTATCTTCGATTGTTCTCTCCATGCTTTTATAAAACAATTGTGGTTTGCTGTCAAGTGAAATTTCATGAAAGCACAATAGAGAATCAACTTTTGTCAACAAATTTTAAGAATAAGTAGAAAAAATACTTCTTCAGAATTAGAATAATTGTTGTAGAATAAAGAAAGCTTTAAAATTATTTGTTTAAATGTTTACTTGAGTTTAAATAAAGATTTTAATTATAAATTAAAGTACAGCGCGCAGTATATGAAATTTAAATATGATATCGCAGTAGTATAAATCTGGTTTAGTCAGACAGAATATTCTCTTAGCACGCACAATTATTACATTATTATGTTTGTTGTCATAATTAAAAATTACTATACCTATGGATATTAGTTGTTAATTCTATTATATTCCTGTACTTAATGTTTGTTTATTTAAAATGTAAGAGCTGGAGAAAAAATTACGTGAAATTGTTTCTTGAGAAAGAAAGAGTAATCTTTGCATAGGTTATTTACTTATCATCTCAGATTTTGGAATACTTTAGAATTCAAGACATTTATACAAATATATTAATATTCATTGGAAAACAATTATATATAGAATAGTAAAACATCTCGTGTTCACACGCACGAAAACTATGATAAATTGTAACTTGCTCGTGTATTTTGGATTAACCTGAGTCTTAACGATCAATAGAGCATGATTAATCGTTGCAATTAATATTCGAAACTCCCTATTGTGGTATTGCATTCACTCAATTTTCGTTTCATGGTTACACAAATGTTTTTATGTCTCTCATTTCATGTGACATCGATTTTGTAAAATATAGTTTTCACGACATAAAGTGTAAATAAATATTTGCGGAATATTAACAACAATGAATTTAATATTTTCACAACATTCTTGATAAATGTATTCTAGGTACATGAAAATAAATCATTTTCCTTTTTCTTATTTACTTGATCCTCATAGACATTTCAGTGGCATCGCAAGTTTAAATTTTGACATTTGAAAATTCCTAAGACAAAGTATGAATAGCGTTTCTCACATTTTTCTTGCGAAGAAACTCAAATATCATTTTTCCTTTGGTGGTACGAGACATATCTGCCCATAAATCCGGACAGCCTCGACTATCTAATCCGCTGGTGGGTTTTTAGGTGACTGTCGAGAGAGGGTCAGGTACGTGGCAACAATCGAGCGAATGAAATCTTTTGTTCTTCCGGAATATTAACGTGGCAATTTTTCTTCTTGTGTGCCCAGAAAACGTAATTTTTATTTGATTTTGACACTCTGGAAAATGTCATCAACCAGGATTTTTTTTAATTTACTTTGTTACATAACCTTACACACCTTTATTTAATCTTATATTGTAAAAAAAAACTGTTCCGGCAACAGTCTGTCAAGTAACTTCTCAAATAAAAGTATTCTGTTTCAAAGTGGAAGCTTCTATTATTCTCTAGAAAAAGTGAATGGCAAAAGGAGTACTTTAATGTTTTCCTCTTCGATTAAAAGGATCCGATTACTATTAAATTGATTTCTCTTGGTGGTTGAATCGGTTAAAATAATGGGCATTTCTTTATTTAACTGCGAAATATTTAATTCTCTATATATAATTTAATGTAGTTTTATTGACAGTTTTCTATCTGTTATATCAGAGTTTTCATTTTCAATACCACTTTTGTGGCTCTTTTGTGTAACTTCGCCCAGATTTCCAATACAAAATTGTAAAGCAAAATTTTATCTATTTGTTTGACAAATAAGTATTATTCAATTTTATGTAAAATGCTGAATAAACACTGTATATTGTTATTATTTAATATGTATTTACTTTTTGTATTAATATAATTTAAAGGTATATATTTAAAAAGTTTATTAATAAAAGTAATAAAAATTTGTGTTGTTTCAGTAAAACGTACGTCAAGAAAGTTTCATGGCAAGGTTCACGTTTCTAGTGCTTGAATTAATAGCCTCCTTTAATAGAGTGCCATTCTCACATCCGATGCACCGCAGTTCATACATTCACGTTTCTTGTCATATAGGTAACGCACAATCATCGCTGAACGGCTATCAAGCAAGGAGAGACGAGACGGAACACCTGTTGCAGAGACTGACTCTTGGTTAAAGGCCTGCTGGACCAAGAGTAAGCTAATATTTAGTTACAATGTGAAAACATTTTTTCTCTCTTAAAGCTTTTGATAGGATAAATCGAGTAAAAAATTTCAAAACATAAGTAACTGAAATTTTGAGATAATAAGCTTATACAAATTATATCAAATATGCGCTTCAAGTGAAATGCAATTAATAATGCATATTAAACAGCGCTATGGATTTATAATTTTCTATTTCATGTATTCCTGATAAATTTAATATTTCATTGAATTTGAAGTGTTGCTTATATTAAACGTTTAGGTAAATCCGATTAAAGCGCGAACGTTATTAGTTGGGCAATTCTAAGGCGATGAAAGCGAGCAAACGACACTAATCGCAAGTCAGAGAATATTATCTGGCAGTGAAGGTTCCAAGGAAGTCGATATTTCCAGTCTGTTGACCTAATAGTCGTATAATCGTGAATAGACAGGAATCTCTTCAAGAGAAAGGGGTGTGATCACTGGATAAGAAGTGACTTGAAATTGAGTTTAACCGCTGGTCCTAAGCAAGAGAGAATTTTATGAAAGCTTATAGAGCTTTTCCAAGTTATCTCTTTTATAAAAAGCGGCTAGTACCACACGTACTTTCATCCTATCAAATTCACCTCCATTTCAAAAATGCAATATTGAATAAATAATTATTTCAAGTTCTAAAACAAAAAACAGGCAAAAGTATTCGAGTCTTTAATCCCAGGTAATTGAATCTTCCAACTTTTCATTTCTTTTCTTTAACAAGTACTTTTCGCCGGATCTCAAAGTTAAAATGAAAAAAAAGATTCTCGACTAATGTATATAAAGAAAGTCCTACTTCTTTAGATCCGGAATTTTATATTTCAAATATGCAACGCTTCTTCTTCACTCTTTTAACTTAAATTATACTGGCGAGTCTTGATGCATTTTACAATGTATTACACGCTTTAATTGATAATTGTGTTGTTCCCACTTTTTCATCCAATGTCGATGAACACAATGTTGATTCGACACGAGTCCACCTCACTCCCGCAATGCTTGCAGGTTTTCATATGAAACTAACTGCAATGCACTACGGAATTGTGCCGGACCCCCGTGTTCTTTACTGATGAGTAGATTTCCAAGTCTCTTCAACCTTCTTCTTCTGAAGTCCATGTTCATGTATGTATATCAAATTGTTGCAAATATCTAATACAAGCTTTTTTTAATTAAATATAGGTATTAAAAACGTACATTAATTATGATTTAAAAAAAAAAATCATTTGTTTATATAAAAATTTTTTTTTTATTTTTTGTAAACCGTCTTACTTATGTTTAGAACATATTTAAATTTTATCAAAATCGGTTGAAAAGTTTTTGAGAGAAATGAGAGTTTTGATTTTTCTTTCCCCCTCCATAACTCCCAAAAAAATGCAAATGGGGAGTTAATGCTTGCAGAAATTTATACTCATAAATACATGGTGCCAATATAAACTTAATACATGCGGGGGCAACTTTTTCATACTTAACCCCCTATGCCCTTTGTGTTGCACTCTGAATACACGCAAAATTTAACTGAAATATAGCAACGGGTCACGCGTTTTTTTTTTTATATGCACGTGCAATATTACTGCCTTTCCTCTCATATTCAACCAATCTTTTTCCTCTTTCGCAGTCACTCCCTTTTTCCGCCCATGAGATTACTGCTTGGTTGTTGGCAACTCGAATTTGAACATTTCCCTCTCGCTTTTTGCCTGATTTCACTTCTCATAGAAAACTCAAAAGCGACGAACTATTAAAGTTTAGTATTTGTTCTATAGAGGTAGACATTTTGCACATTTTTTAACGCGTAAATATAGATTACCTGAATTATCTTTTTCAAATTGCGATTCAAATTTTAAAAACGTGTGTAATTCCCATGAAAAAAAATAATTCTTAATTTACTTGGAATTATGGATAAATCCATAAAATTCACAATTTTTCCATTTCAATGGAGATGAGATCGGAGTGATTTTCTATAAAATCTCTATTGTAATAAAAATTTTTTTTACATGCAATTGGAAGCGTGAATAATTAATCTACAATAGCAAATATATTGAACAGAATAAAATATATTTTTAAAAAATCATTAATTTATAAAAACTTGGTAACTTTTCTACAAATGGGATATGTAAATAAAAGAACTTTTAGGTGAACTTTATAAGCTAATTTCTCTCACTATAGTATCTGTATAGGTATAAAAATAATTGTGCTATTTCTGATTAAATCATGCAATGTAATACACGATATGAAAAAATTGGAAAATATAACACGAGAATTTATAACTATTCATAAAATAAGATGAATAAGTAAGATTCTGATTGCTATGCGTCAAGTATACATCAAAATATTGTATTATAAAAGGGTCCTAAAGTAAAAAAAAGTTTAAGTCAGTGATATGTACTTATATAGCCAGCCCGTCTGATTCAACTGTAGTCAACCTACTGGCGCCGTAGTTCACAGCGTAAGTAGTAAACTCCACGACAGAGCGGGCCGCAAGTGGTAGGGATCGCGTGAGAAATGAAGTAGGACCCAATTAAAATAATATTGGATAAAAATACATTCCATTTTTTAAATGTCATACTTATCCCTATTATTATTTTTAGAATAAACAAATAGTCTCTTTATTGATATACATCCATGTGTATTCACAATGTAAATATTTAAATATTAAAAAATGTTATCCAATTTAAAATTTTACAATACAAATATTTGTATTTGATTAATAATTGAAAAGCGTATTTAGTTTAAATTTCAATTTTGATACACTTTACTACTGAGAATCACAAGGGAGTGATGAAAATATATAATCATAAATGCCGGTAAAGTAATGTATGGTTCGGTAAATTCTAAATATTTTATTTCATATTGAAAATTTTATGTACTGTACATGTATGTGTAGTGAAATCCCATTGAAAGGCATATTTCATTCATGTGAAATTGAAGCAGAAAATATTGTACAAACTCTCAGGAAGGAATTGTGTAGGGTCTGATCGCAAAGGTTTGAATCAAGACTAGATTAAAAGAGAAATAAAAACGTGGAAACTTTAGGGAATTAATTGGGGATTTTCAAACTGTTGAGATATTTGAGAAATGAAATGCACTTACCGTGTGGGGGTCTGGGAACATAGAGGTTGAGATAGAGGCAGTCTTCGCTTTGGTTGGCTAAGATGGGTGCAATCTTTTCGAGGTAGAGACGTCTGTTTCTGGGAAGCTTGGGGTCTGATTTTGGAGGTTTCTGGGGGCAGGCTGCGGGCATTGTGTCTGCAAGTTTAGTGCCTCGCCACGGTGTAGGTGTAACAGGCGGCATATATCGTAAAGAGCCAAGAGGCGGAGTAGCGTAAGGCACGCCATAATAAATTTCGACATCTGAAGTTCTAGCCGCGATTCCGCGTAACGTACCGTATCTTGTTCTAACCACTCTGGTGCTATACTTCTGTCCACCGGAAAAGGCATCCGCTCTCCCTGGCAACCAATGTCCGAACAGCAATCCAAGAAAGACGCATACCAATGCCAATTGATTGCTCTCCCTTTTCCACAAACCACTTTCTCTTTTATTCGAAACCTTCTCAGTGACTTTCTCAGTACTAACGATTTGGCCCGCTTGATTCTCAATTTCCGAGACTTTTCTTCTCCGAGTAATTCTTTCTTGAATTTCTCCGGCACTCTCGGCTTTCTCAGCCAAGTGACCCTGATAACTGGAGTCGTCCTTCTCTGCGTCATCTGGGTCCTCACGAGATGCATCGTCCCTCTGTTTCCTGCCGTCGGTCGAACGCTTCTCCCTCTTTGTCGCAGTAGAAGGTCGAGCGCTGTCCACTTTACTATCCAGGGTTTGGTTTTCTTTGGTGACGGGTGCAGAGAGGATTTTCCTCCTTTTCCTCGTGGTTGCGGTGGAGGGCGTCCGCATCGCGTCACGCCTCCGCGGCCTGGCCCCTCCGGGCCCAGCATCTGTGGCGTCCTCCTGCCACTGGAAAGCTTCCTTCCTGGCAACAGGACCCGATTCCGGGGCCCAGTCGACAATTCTCTCTTTCCTCGTTCTTTGAGGGTAGACCTTCCTTAACAGTTGCTGCTCGAAAACTTTGACGCGTCGTTGTCTCTGTAGCACAACTACCTCTCAGTTCCATTCTCGAGTACCCTCCAGCACCTCCTCGACTCTGCAGCCACCGTCGACGTCGTTAAAGCCGTGATCGAGCTTGACTTCTCGCCACTGGATAATCTTGCGGGCGTCATCGGCACACGCTCCAAAGGAAGGGCTGATGCTCGGTCTTGAATCTTCGGTCTTCCAACCACCCTCTCACAGTCAATAATTCGAGGCACTTAAACAAAACTGCTGACGCTCCAATTCAAAGACAAGCAGCTCCAATCGTGGCTAGACTTGGAATTTTCTCCTCCTTCTTCTTGCTTAAGAAATTACTCTTTCTCTGCAGTCTTTAATTCCGCCTTACTCCCATTCTCAATTTCTCTTGCTCCTGATGCAACCTGCTTTCCATTTTTATCGCTTCTTGCTGTAACAATCATTCGAATGCAATTAGTTATTACAAAATGTGCTTCAAAACAATAATGGACTATTTTCACTATTACAAAATATTTGTCGAGAATAAAACGTGACAGGCAAAATGATTTTACCTCAATTTCTTAAATTGTCAAATGAAACTCTTATGTACTTGTACTTGACAACCATTCGATAAAGAATCTCTCGCCATTGAGACGAGTTGAAAACTTGAAAAGAGGATCAAAGCATCAACGGATTATAGGTTGCATCGATAACGATAATGAGAATAGAAGTATAGCTTTCTAAATGTCTTTCAGTAGAGCTTTAAAGTTGCATTTAATATAGTATCTGTATCAATCAGTTTATGCTGCTAATCAACAAAGGAATCTAATTAAGTTGACCAACTGGTCCTGTATATCAGAATCTACAATTTTAACTCATGGCAAACACTAGTGAACAATTTTATATTAACTCACTTTTTTTGAAGTGATAATAAACGGAAGTTTAAAATCTAGAGTGAAATGGTCAGAAAATCCACTCGTTAAACTACACCGTGACATTCACGTTATCATTCAAGTACCATATAGTGGTTGAAAAGGTAGAAATATTTCAATTAAACTATTCAAAAACAGTAAAAAAAAACTATACACCATTCCTCTCTTTAAATCTGAATCAGCCACTCAGTGATATCAGTGCAATGATTCCGATTTAAAGAATTCGATTATAAAAAATAAATCATTGTTGCTTGAAATGAAGAAACTCATAAATTGTATGTAAAATATAAAAAATAAATCGATTGGAAAATCAATTAATGAACCTACATTGATTTGTAGCTGAATATTGGCAGATACGTTGAAAGCTGAGGGCGTTTGTTGAATAGTTGACAAGCGTGAGACACTATCACAATTTTCTCGTTTAATGCAATCTTGACACTGTCTTGCCTGAAAAATTGTAGCATCGTTCACCTCGACGATGAGCACACAATCTCGAAATCCATTTTAATTGCAAATCATGTCACTTGTATCACTGTCCTATCACTTGAAATGATAAAATAGCCATCAGTTCATCTCGAGGAAGTTGAGTTTAATTCACTGTATCCTTCTCTGCAAGGAGGAAACTCAAGATTCCTAGCACCCTCACCCTATTGCTCCTGAATCGTGCATTCGCACGTACTTCCACTCGAGCCGGCGTGCCTGGCAGAAATGAGAAATGCAGAGAGCAATATTCAAATGCAAGGTCCTTTTGTTATGAAATTCTTCGTGTTTGTTTTTCCATATAAGGATATACTTTAAAAAAGCTTAAAGTTAAAAATCTGGAGAAGTGGCTGCAAAATGAAAAAAAGTTGGCACGGTACCAACCAGCAGCTCAGCAGCAGGGAGCCGCAAAGAGTAACGTACTGCTCAATGAGTGTCCCGGGCTCTACTGGCGCTAGGGTCAGATGCATGCCAGTGTTGGTGCCGACGTGGTTGCTTCTGCTGCTGCTGCTGATGCTGCCGGAGGATGGTCCGGCTCTCTAGAACACCAAGGCTAAAGAGCGCAGAAGCCTCATTCCCAACTACAGGCTGGTCGATAACACCACGGCAACCCCCGGGTCGTTCCGGCTTCCCTCCCCCACACCATTTCAACCCCATCTGAACTCGCATCTCTTTCTCGCACTTCTCCCTCCGTCTGCTCTCTTCCTCGCGAGTGTTATACCCTCGTATCGGTACGCGGGAGACGCCCCCGCTGCGTCGCGCCGATCCGCACCCACACAGTTTTACGTGCACCTGCAAACTGCACACGTCAATGTAAAGCCATCCTGCAACGAACTGAAACCTCTTCACGATCGGCTATCTCTCAAATCCGACGGTTTCAACAACTTATGGCTCAGCTTTTCAACATAAAGATGTATCGCACTAAGGAAGACCGTAAATTAACAACTTTTTAAATCTGAATAGGCACTAAAAAATAAATAACTGCACATATACAATCATTCTCTTCAGTAATTACAGTAATTAGATGACAACAGACTGTAATTACAAAAATTGCTATTCCAATTATTCGACAGAATTTTATGACGTTTAACTATTTTGCGCAAGATAACAATATTTCTAGGTTTTTCAGTTTTTTTCTTCTTTCAAAATAGCAACCTTTGCTCATGAGTAGAGAATGGATTTGGATTTTGCTGAATCTAAACATTCACATGTACGAAATTACATGCTGATTTTCTATATTTCATCTCGACTGACCCCTTTCTTGATGGGAATAATAAAAAATAGTCACTGTCATATCGCATACGTCAGATTATTTTACAATATACAAAATCAGTAGTAAAAGACAGTTGCAGTCAGACAGAACTCTAGAATTCTTAAAGTCTTCATTCTAGTGGTAAAAGTGCGTTTAAATCAGACAGAAAATCAGTTTTAGTCAGACGTTTTATATTCCTGTAATTTTCTAAGGTCTTTTAACTTTTTTAATCTTGCAATTTTAATAATAGTAGTAAAATTCGAGTTCAGGTAATTGGCAAAACTTTATCGCATTTTCTATAAGTAGTAAAACACCATTGCAGTCAGAAATACTAATTATTAATTCAATTAGAATTAAAAATTCTTATACATAGACACATCTTTTTTAAATTATTTATTAGTATACAAGTTTTCAAATGGATGATATTATTTATTAAGCAAATATATAGTGTGGAGAATACGATTTAAAGAAAACACTTCTTTGATATGTTGAATTCAAGGAAATATTTATTTGCGTTTTCTGAAAAATGAAACTGTGAGTTGGTTAAAAGGACTATCTTATCTATCAAAAGTTTTCTTCAGTAAATATTTTCCTAGAATAGAAACATGTTAAACCAGTTAATTTGATACTTTGTCAGTCTATGTGGAAATTCGTATTAAAAAACGTCTCGTTTTCTTCATCGATATCAACAAATAACGAAGCCAGAGATGGATCAAGTTAGTGATTTTTATAAATTTCCAGTATCCAATTTCTCCATCTCAAAAATAATAAAACTTGGATTATTTCCTCTTTAAAAGGAGAACAAGAATTTTATAAGTTCTTAATCGTCCCCAAAAGATACATAGGTAATTAAATTTATTAAGTCCCGCAGGTTTCATAAATGGAATTAAAAATTAAATCATCGTATAAACCTTGAGAACGACTAAATCAACTGCAACATTGTTCAAACACTGACAACAGGAAAAGTTTCTCGTTTTTCTAATTGATGTGATGAGAAAATATTTCATCAACTCTCTTCAAAAGAAAGCAGCACTTTTGTCGATGTAAATAACAGAGTAAAACTTGTCCAAAAATGAAACAGTCCTGTTTATTATTTCATTTTCATTAGTTTAAGTGTTGCCGCCAAGTCACATTAAACTTCTTGTTAAAAAATACGAGAACAACTACAGTACGAGACCTACAACCACAATCCGCAGACCAGGAAGATATATGTGGTTGACTAAAAACGCAATCTCGTGTCAAGTCGACAAGCCATTTGCACTCTCAAAGTCGAAAGGGTCATAATTTATTTTCTTAATCAAACTTAATGATTGAGAAAAATTTCATCGACAATTAGAATTAATTATATTTATACAATAATTAGTAGAAAGGAATTGAACTGCTATTAATTATATAATAAGTATAAAATTACATCGACGATATACGTGTTATCGATTCTTATTGATAAGGCATTTGTCTAAATAAAGATGCTGACAGGAATCTATATATCGCCCTGTCTAAATAGAACAAGGTAGTAATTCATAATATTGGGAAAGCGGTAATATTTGGTATTGCCTTGTAAGTTGTACATGTATACTTCTTAGCAATGTCTATAGAAAATTTAAGCAAATTTTCAGACTGCTCCAAGATATAATATCATATCTATCATGTAATTCAAATTGAGTGACTGTTCATAATTGGATGCATTAAATCGGCATTGTGTCTATGACCAGCTTAAGCAAACAATACGTTATGGATGATTTTGGTTCAATAGAATTTCAAAATTATTATAGAAAGTGCTGTAAACCCTTTAACTAAGCTTATCTTGTTGAACAAGTTGAACGATTCTGAATTGAGGAATATATTATAACGTTCTCATGTTTAAATCGATTTTCGAGCATGTTGGGATATACTTTTTCACAAATACTAATAACTTACTAATGAATCGAAACAAAGGAAGAATGTGTAAAGTAAAAACACATGGAATTTTAACTTTGAGAAAGTAATACACTTAAGATGAAAAATTTTCTTATGTGTTTTCATTAATCCCAAAGTAGAAAACTTGCACTTTCCTAATGGGCAAATATTTGATAACTTTTCGAGGGAATAACAGTGGCATAATTGGATTTAGGGACAGAATCAAAGCTGTATAATACGTGAAGGGTACAAACTTGATATCAAGAGAGAGAGAAGGATAAAGATCGAAAGCATAAATGGAAGATATAGCTGATCCAGCTTTTAGCTGGTGACCACCGAAATTTGACTCCTGAAACAATATTAGTCCTTGTCTTTATGTCACGAATATGTTATACATAAAAAATTGCAAAAAATTATCAAAAGAAAAATGATAAAATATCTTTGTAGTTTTCATTAGGTTTAATATGTAATACAATATAGAAATATGATTTATAGCAATTTACCTAATACATTTCCAAACAAGTTGACGCTTTTGACAATTACAAATGAAACAAAAGTTTTTAATTAATTAAATCATTTAGTAATCGATTATACATTCAGAGAGCATGTATATTTCTGTGCATATTTAAGAAAAAGTGACACCCCATGAAATATGCAAATAATGACAATTATATTTTCCATTCCGACAAAGACATTGACGGTGAAATAGATTCTAATTTGAGAGAGAAATAACGCATCCAATACCATTGTATCATATTACGATTATGATTCCGGTCGTTGATGTAACGCACAACCAATAAATTTCCGAAACTTATCACCCGCATAATATTCCGAATATCGTTGAAACATTCAACCATTCTACTGATTACACTTGGCAAAGAAGAAAATTCTTTTCTATTGATAGCAAGTTGGAATTGCAATATTCTTTATACAACCAGCAGCAATATTAGCAAAATGGAGGAATAGAAATTTCCTGATTTAAAATACATTTCTTTGGTTTATAATGGTGAAACTGTCGAGATATCATTAAAATTGAGAAAAGAAACTTTGTGAATTTACAAAGACACTTTAATAGAAGATTATTGATAAGATGAAACAAAAGAACAGAAACAGAAGAGAAAACAAAAGAAGTAGAAATTTACTTTCTTCAATGGCTTTGATATATATATACATATATATATTTCCTCTCTACTCTTGAAACAATGAATAAAACGAAAAATCGCATTACACTTCTTGAGAGTGAGTTTTTCTAAAAATACTTACAATATACTATAGTTTTGTTAAATTTGTATTGAAAATCTCGATTTTATAACGATCAACATCCATTTATCTTCGTATCGTGTGTTAAAATTTTTCGAGTTTACTAATCCGTTTTTGTGGGATTATAAAAACCTTTTTTTTAGCTCCAAGTGTCTAATAAATCCCCAAGAATTTTAATAAAGAAGCAAAGAACAGTAGAGGAGACAGTTATTCCTCATGGCTTGGTATCAAATTAAAAAAAGTGATCTCTAAATGGAAAGAAGAATAAGGGTGTAGAAAAAATAACTCTGTGATTCATTGCCTTGCGTGCGGTTTTCGTCAGAATTTCTCCTCAGAGAAAAGAGTTTACGATAGCCAATTTCCTGTTTCAAGATATTCGACTTCACTTTTTCTCGCCCTATATATTTTATTATCGTACTTTTAATTGCAAAGCACATTTTATTTATTACATCTAATTGTATTTTTCAAAAAATCTTTAGTTTCTTACTTTCTTCCGAGAATCAGATAAATTGAAAATGAAACCACTAGAAATGAGAATCCAGTTTAGCAGAGACTTTTATACCACACTATGCTCAAAAATTTTGAGTCTTACATTTCAGACATTTACTCAGGGGAGAGACAATTACTGCCCTTCTCAAATCTCTATTATCCATCCCAGATAGCACAACAATTTAGTTTATTTTCAATTACAAATTAGTTTTTTTTAATTTAATAATTATTAAATAATTCATCGTTTTCCGATAATTGCACTTTTTGAGTATAAATTTAAAAGCAATATACATTTACACTAATCCGAGTAGAAGTAATTAAAAAATTTTTCATTGAAATCTTAAAAATGTTAATTACTTGAATGCTGAGCGTGATGACATCCTTTAATTTTCCAAATGAAGAAAAATTCTAATCCTTTTTTCAACGGCCAGAACGACAGTAAAATATTGTCGAGATATATGAAGAGAAGCTGAACTATTGTTGGATCAATTACTTTCTCGACTTCATCCCAACGGACTCAATAATACAAATACCTCAAGCCGAAGAGAAGAATAATGCACTCTGAGCTCCACAAACGAGCATTCCAAAGTTGCCAGAAACGTGGATCGGAGATCTCTTGTAGAATCGGTAATTAATTCATTATATTGGTTACATCAAAGTAGAAATAAAATAGAAACAATCGTGTGCATTCTGTCATTTTAATTGAAGCAAATACCTCCCTTTGAGTATATATCAACTATCTCTAGCTTCACATTTCTCATGAAAAAATATTTTAGAATGTAAATAATTTTTTCTACAGAAAATTTAAAAAGATTGAATTTCTTAATTTTTAATAAATAAAATGAAGGATCATAAATGGAAAAACTAAGAAAATATTTAAACATATGTAATGTTTGAAACTCTTGAAAAAGAACAAACTCCACTTTACTTTTGTCCAAAAAAAGATTGTTGACTTATGGTAGTAAAAGAGGTTCATCCTCAAAGCAAGTAGTTATACCATTGGTGAAAAATAAATTATTAAGTACCTTATGATCGTAAACTTTTTTGCTTATGGCTCATTTTCTAGATACAAAAGTCACTTTTTGTATACTAAATAGCACATTTTTCAAAGAGAAAGATTCTTCTGAATATTTAATTCTTAATCACACGCTTTGGAAAAGCAGAGAACACGAAAGAAAGGGGTCTCGTTGCACCCTTTTTAGGGACGCAAATACCCTTTCAACTTCTTCTCATATCGTATCACACAAAATGTCAGGTTGGTCGAGACTCATTTTTTCAGCTTGATATCCGATATCTATGTATGAATATGCTCCTTTTTGGCTTTACTTTTTCTTAGTTTTCATCGCAATTCATCTACCTCCGTTGCTTATGCTAACATTGAGAGTTGCACTAGCTATGTATGAATATGAAACTGTTTCTTTCAAATTCTTCTTTTCATTAATCAAAGAAGCTTATGAATCAAAAATAAAGGAATTTTTTATTTCAGAAATATTGAACTTTTCTTCAGTAAATACACACACATATTTTATAGAAAAACATCGATATCTAAAAAAATATGTCGATTGTTTATAAGATACCTTTTGAATAAAATATTTTGGATTATTCTTGTCTAATTTTTAACTTTTTAAAAATAATTAACATTATAAAGTTTTTATAATTTTCTTTGCCAAATAAATAAAAAAATCGTTAGATTCATTAAATGTAATATTAAAAAATTGTAATGTAATTAAAAATCGTAGTCATAATACAAAAAAAAATTATGGCTGATGGAAAGAATGTAAACATTAAATTAATATAATAATAATCATCTGTATTATTGTATAAATATTTTCTATTTACAGTTTCTTAATACAAATAATAAATTGTTATATTAGTTAAAACACCTTTTTTTACCTTAACCACGCTGTTTCAATAACAGAAAGGCCTCGCATAAAGTTTTTACCAGTGCACACGATTTCAGTAAATAATATAAGGGGATTTTTAGTGTTATAAAGTACTGAAGATGGATGTATTGCAACAGTTTGCCTGGAACCCAGCTGAAAAATAAATCAATATTAAAAATTTTAATTAAAATGATTTATTCACTGATATTTAAAATTTTAAATTTCCTCTCTTTAGTTTTTATAGATGATAATTTTAATTAAAAGTTTACCGTCATGTATGTTTGATCTCTCTGAAGTTCAGCTACATTATCATAGAGACCTTCGAGAAGAGCCTTCCTTAAATTTTCAGTATTTGTTCCACAACTCGATTTTTCCAAATTAGCTCTTTCAGCAGTTTCAGCCAATTGTTTTCGAACATTACAGGCATACTCTAAATTCCTATGATGCAAATAATTTTCCTTACAAAAGACCTTCTTCTCTTTTGTATCCACATAATGACGGTAGACTTTCAATAATGTAATGTGGTCTCCTTCCTCTGAGCTGAACCTATGAATAAAATAAGAAAATGATTAATCAAAATCTCATTCATTGTCAATTTATTTTACAAATAAATCAAATACCTTGTTCTAGCCATAGCAGATTCTTTTCTTTTACTTGGAGGTTCATTAAACACAGAATCTCCAGATAGCATTGCAATAACTATTAGGGCTTCTTCCAAGCATTGATGTTCAATAGAAGCTAAAATCACTTTCGTAAAACGAGGATCTAACGGGAAACGTGACATTGTGCGTCCTAAAGTTGTTAACTGTGGTGGTGAGCCTGTGCAAATTAAAATAATTAGTCTCAAAATTAAAATATTTTAATTTTACAATTTAAAGCATATATTTTATGGAAATTAAAAATATACCTCTCACAGCACCAAGTTTTTCTAAACATGCTACTGCTACTTCAATTGCTTCTTTTGGTGGTTTATCCATAAAGTCAAAAGTTGTAATATCAATACCGATAGCTAACAACTGAAGAGCAACACCCACAAGGGAGCATCTTAAAATTTCAGGTATAGGCATTTCCGCGAAAGATTCAAATTCAACTTTAGTGTACGTTCTATAACAACAACCAGAAGACAGTCGACCAGCACGACCAGTTCTTTGATGAGCCTGAGCCTTAGATACTTTTTCAACTTTTAAGCTGTCAAATCCCGTTGTTGGATGAAACATCCTTGTTTTAACAACACCAGTATCAATTATGTGACGAATACCTGTACAAAATTCAAGTTTTAATAGATAAAAATAGTATTTCATATTAAGATTCGAAGGAAACTTAAAAAACTTGCTACACACCTCCTATTGTAACCGAAGTTTCAGCAATATTCGTTGATATAACTACTTTTCGCATTCCTGGAGGAGATGGTCTAAATGCCTCCAATTGTTGATGAGTTGGCAATGCAGAATAAAGAGGAAACACTTTTACGGAAGGAAATCCTTTTCCTTCTGCCAACTTGGCTGCTCCTCGACAAAGCATAACTGCATTCTCTATCTCCTCTTGACCAGTTAAAAATACAAGAATATCTTCACTGTAAAAAATTGTATACTGAATTACTTTAAAATATTGATTTCATGTTATATACATACAAAACAATATTTATTGAACTAACTTTGGCGGTGATTCACGATTGATTTGAAAAACTGTTGAAAGAGCAGCAGAAAGATAATCATCCTGAGGTTTTGTAGCATGAAAAACTTCAACTTCATGTTGGCGACCCTCAATATAAGCAACTTTGCCCTGAAAGTACTCTGCAAATTTCTCTACATCCATTGTAGCTGACATTATTATTAATTTCAATGGAGGGTGATTTTTCAGTTTTCTCAAACTTTGTGCTCTCTTCGTAACGCCAAAAAGAACATCAGTGTGTACAGACCTTTCGTGAGCTTCATCTAATATAATTACAGAATAATTGGAGAGAACTTCATCTGTCATAGCTTCACGTACCATCATACCATCTGTTACATACTTAATTCTCGTATCAGATGAAACTTTTTCATCAAAACGTACGCAATAGCCAACTCTTTTTCCCGGATAGGCTTCTCCTTGTTCTTGAGCAACCCGACGAGCGAGAGTTACAGCAGCTACTCTTCTAGGTTCAGTAACTCCAATGCAACCTCCACGTCCTGCGATGCCAGCAGTATAAATTAGCTGTGGAATTTGAGTACTTTTTCCACTTCCTGTTTCTCCTATTATTATTAAAGTATTGTGATTTCTTATGAGATCAAGAATCCTGTAAATTAATTAATAAATATATAATTAAAAATAGAAATCATGAAACCAAATGTGA
>JUFY01022130.1:0-24091 GCA_001855655.1 Leptopilina clavipes
TTTTTTTGAAAAGTGATAAAATTTTATTTTTTTCCTATGGTGTAGTTTTACCGCATGTGTAGCCACAGACTATATAAATATTGAATTGTGTAAAATGTAATTCTAACAGGTTTTAACTTTCTAATTAATGTTTTTCTTTTTTTTCTTCTTTTCTTTTTTTGTAATATATAGAAGTGAAAGAGTTCATGTTTTAATTTTTAAATATAACTTTGGTTTCTCCAGTTTTTTTCTTTCTTTTTTTTTCTATCATTGCCGGGTGAATAATAATTTGTTGTAATGAAACAAACGCCTGGTTGACTTCTGTGAGAATCAAATTTACCAAGATTGGTATCTGTTCTTTTTATTTCGCGCTCCAACGCTCAAGGTCTAAAAAAAAATTTATAATAATTAAATTTGTCTAAATTTGTAAAATATTTTCTCATTTTTTTTCTTTTCTTACTATTTTTTGCCAAAACATTATTTATTATTGGAAAAATCATCGTGGTTTAATTTTTAGACAGAAAAAAAAATGTTTAATTCTCAGTGAAAGTGTGAACAATTTTATTTTTAATGCGTTCTGAACCGTTACGAGAGTTTTACGTTTGAAAAGAAATTAAAATATTTCCGACATCAGTAAAAAAAAAACGATTTAGGTAACATGAAAATTTTTCTATTTTTGATGTCATTAAAATGTAATAATCCTTGTTGATTTTTTAAATATTTAAAAGTTTCTCCTAATGGTTAGAAAATACTGGAAATTCTCCATATTTGTTGAAATAATTTTTTTTCAATCCGGTGAAACTTTGTGGAAATAAAGCTACAGTAAAACCTGAATAATTGGAAATTGAAGGGAATTTTTCAGAATCTTTTACATTGAAATATTTTTTAAAAATAACCTGGATAAAATTTGAAACCTGGATAATTTGAAATTGAAGGGAATTTTTCAGAATCTTTTACATTGAAATACAGTGAAAGTTCGATAATTTGATATCGATGGTAATTTTTCTGTGCTAAAAACTGAAATACAGTGAAACCTGGATAGTTGAATCATGTTTAGACTAAAATACATTTAACGAGGTTTCACTGTAGTAAAAATTTCCATTATTGATAAATAATCATGATAAATTTACATATACTTGCAAAGTATTAAATATACAATAATATATAATTACCGAGTTTACAAATTTAAAGTCATGTATTACACAAAAATCCCCCTGTAAATTTAAATATGCTCTGTTGCTGCTTCTGATGATGATGATGATGATAATCATTGCCACAATACCGTGGAGATTCGCACTAAAGTGGAGCATTTTTTTTTCTTTTTTTTTTTTTGCCTCGCATGACTCACTTGGGAATAAAAGAGTTTGAAAAAAAAAACGGTGGGGAAAAATGGCCACTATATGGTAGGCTCCGTTTCCTACTGGCACTGAGGTCGTTGTGGCCATTCGTATGATACGACATGGCCGCGTAGAGTACCGCGCGCGTTTTACACCGACCGGATGGTGTGCTTTTGATGGGAAGGGACCAGCGTGACGAGAGGGGCACAAAGGGGACCACGAAGAGTTCCTTCGAAGCAGAGAGTGCGGACAGTTGTGTGTGCGATACACACACCGTGAGGCCGTGTGTTTTACCGGTGCGGTGAGGCCCGCGTGTGTTTTGTGTCCGCGAATCCGAGGGGAACCTTCTTTTCGCGAAAAAAAAACGAGATCAACTCTTTCCATCTCTCTTTTCTTGATGCCCTTCCTCTTTTCCACCCCTGCCCCCTTGTGCGGTCTTTCCACTCCGATTATATGCAACCGCATTATTTTTTTTCTTTTCATTTTTGCGGAAAATTTTTGCGGTTCCCTGTATTTATGTAGAAAAAGAAAGAAAATAATATCGAAAATTGTGAAAATGCTGAAGCAAACTAAATTGTCAATAATTGTTGTGAATTGAGAATATAACAATGGAATTAAGTGTGTCAGTGATTGAATTGAGCAACGTGGCATTGCTCTTTTGTGATTTTGATCCTCTTGCTTTTTGGTAATGGAAAAATGAAAAATTGATTAATTTGTTAAATATTATTTACTTAGTGAAAATTATCTGGTTCGAATATTCACTTTTTTGATATATTCATGATTTGATATATTCAATATTCATGATTAATCGGAGCAATTTTTTTTTCAATTTACTCGCTCTTTGACTTTGCCAATTTTTTATACGGCAGAAATTATTTTTTTATTTAAATTCTAATTCATCTGAATCTATTTTCGCCGATTGTGACTAACAGTAAATTAAATCAGTCTCAAATTGACGCAACGTTTTTTTTATTTAATTTGTTTTCTTTTTTGTAAAAAAAATTTTTTAAATGCTTGAAATTCGATTTGAAGACCTGACTTCAATATTAACGCCAAAGGTGTTTTCTTCTCGCTTCTTTCTTTTTCCTTCTAACCTGAAAATTATTTTCCGCATTTTGTTGCAAATGCTCATAGAGCTACTTTGTATTTCTTATTCACAAGTACTGATTCGAATTTTATAAGAGAAAAAGCGAACACATAAATTGAATTATAAAGAGAGAAACTCTTCTTGTTTCTGCCATTTTCCTGATAATATAATTTTCCCTTTGGAGTCGCGAATTCGCAGAAAGTATGTACCTCACACAAAATTAATAATTAACCTTAATTTATCAATTCTCTAGGGTGGGTTGTAGATTTTTTTTCCTTCAGGAAAAAGAATAGGAGACAAAAAAGAAAATACTTTTCCAAAAAAAGAGTCTTAAATTGTAAAGTTAAAAATCCCAGCAATTTTTTTTTCTCTTCATGTGCGGAAGAAGAAAAAAAAATGGAAATTATGCGGATATTTATATAATTTCCTCTTTGCAAACTTATAATTAATTCAAGAAATTAAAAACTTTTCTGTGATTCCTTATGTTGAGAGAAACTTTGACATTTCATTTTTATTTGTTCTTCAGTGTGGGCTTTCTTTTTCTAAAAAGTTGTCATCTGAAAATGCCACTTTGACATTTACTTTTTATTTGTTATTTACTGTTTACGTTTTTAAAAAAAATCGATTGCAATTCCCGTATATTTTTTTCTACTTGTCCACAAATTTGAAATGTGTTAAAAAATTATCAAACGTTTTATTTATTTTTTGCAGTCATTTTTATTGGGAAAATTTTTTACAATTTTTAAAACTAAATATTTTTGAAATATTCATTAATGATTTGGTAATTTTTTTTCCATTGTCAGTTTCCTAATTTTTAGTGTTCATAATAAATTGTTCATTGCAGTTGAAAACATTTACTCTGTTCGAGGACGTGAATCACATTACATCACTGACATTTACGTAAAAAAAAAAAAAAAGAAACTAATGAAATGACGCACTGATCCAAGTTTATTTCTATTTTCTAACGATGGACTCTGCAAAATCCAAACTACACATTTTTATTTCAAAAATTATCCAAACCTTGGCATTTTTCTGGCTTTTTTTGTCTCCTCTTTTTCTAATTTTCGCAGTTATAATTCAATAGGAATGGAAAATTAATCTCTCTGATTGAAAAACGAAAAAAATATTTTTTAATTTTTCCACAACATGAGAATTGTTTTTGAAAAGAAAAAATTGAGTTGATAGAATTCTTTTTAATTTAACAAATACTTTGGGGAAAATATTTTTTAAATACATTTCTGTCGTTACGAAATAATTTTTATTTACAACACAATATTTTTTAAATACTTTTTTGTCTTTGCGAAATATTTTCTCTTTGCAAAATGTTTTTTAAATACTTTCTTTTTGTCTTTACGGAATATTTTTACGTTTATAATTTTTTTCTTGGGAAAAAATGGTGAAGGAAAAAAAAGAATTTTTTTTTAGACACTGTTTAAATCGAATTGTAGGTAGGCTATCGCTTATCAGTATCTTCCATGTTGATAAGGGAATAACACCAGTTGAGTTTGTGCTTATCAGCAAGAAAATGGACCCTGCAGTGCCTCGTCGTATCGAGTCTACGTAACATTTCCTATTCTAGTTTTCTATTTTCACGATAATTTTCTTTTACACCATTGGAAAAAAAATTGCCACCCTATGTCTCTATTTTAATATTCGATTTTATTATAGAGTACATATTCAAAAATTGTGTCTCATAAATTGTTTTTAATTCTTATCGTTATGATTCAAGTTTGCAATATAAGTGTCACTGATGAAAGTTAATCTCACAAGTGTTCGTTTGAAAAAACACGCGCTCCGCTTTGCCTGATATACTATTTGCTATTATTATTATTGTTTTATCATTTAATTACGGATTAGAAATTTTTTCCCGCACTTACAATGAATTCAACTTACAATTTGAGGAGTGATAAATTTTAGTTAAATAGTATTTTTTTTTACACGAATCGAAGAAAAAATGTTTCTTTTGTATCGTTCGATAATTGAAAATTGATTAATGGAAGATTTATTACCACTGTCAATGTAAATCCTATCGCGGGATTCCAATTGGAAATTGTCTTCTTAACTCAAACTGATATCGATTGTCTCTCCAGTGAACATTAATTATTGTTTCAAGTGCAACAAGAAACACGATCCTGAAAAGCAGCAATTCTTATCTTTCACCTTGTTATAATCTTCTTTTAAATATATACATACCTATTTCTGATACTGACTTTGGTTACGAGCATCACGTAAGTTCTCATCAGTTGTGTTGCACGAGATAATTTTTCTATCAACTCGAAAGATAATTATTTTATCTCGAGTGAGAATTTTTTTTTCCCCTCACTTTCGATTATTTTCTTTTTTGTTCACGAATGAGTGGGAATTAATTTCGTCATCAGAAATGAATAATCCTGTAATTATTTGTGTTTATAATTGCTGTTCTAAAATTCATTAATATACCCGAAATGTTACGCTTGAGTCGACAAACTAAATGGTGTGAGTTTGTATAATACAATCTCGTGACGGAAGCGATTGAATTTTTATTTGAAAAAAGGGGGAGAAAAAATGTCGAACACCTGTGCTCTTGTGATAAATATTTTCACTTCTTTCATATTGTATACAGTCAGAAAACTACTTCCGATTTGATATTTTTTGCTTTCATAAAACGTGAATCAATGTTGGTCAAACTGCTTGCTGTTTCCTGTTATTTTTCGCTTTTTGTATTTTTTCGACTTTTAAAAAATGCTTAAAAAAAAAAATTACGCTCTTGTAGAAAATTTTTGCAAGAGGAAAACGCCTACGATAAGGAAAACAAGAACCACTCTCTGAGAATGTTTACTAAAGATCTTTTTTTTTTGCTTATTAGAATTTCTGTAAAATGGTACAAAATTGATTCGATTTTCTCTATTCTTCCCACGTAATGAAACAAAAATTCCCTTTTCTTTTCTTTTACTATAAATATTAAGAGTAAAAAAAGTTTTCAGGATAAAAAAAATGAAAAAGTCGATGAATTTTTTGCTGAATGATTATTTATGAGATAATTTGTGAATTCTTTTGCTAATTCGACCAAACGCTTTCTTCTCTTCTTTAGCATAAACGCCTTTCAATCTCGGTCGTTGCGAGATAATGAACGATCGTGAGGACACGTTCGCGCGAACAGTGAGGCCTGACGAGAGAATTCGGCCACTGATGTTTCGAAGGACCTTGGATCCGGATCTTCAACCTTCAAATACCTCGCCGCATTTTGTCGATCCAAGGATACAGAGGAAATTGCCTTCCAGGAATAATACCCTGGAGAAGCTCAAGCAGTGGGAATTGGTCAAAGGTGAGAAGGGATTACGTGTTGTGGAGAAAAAGTCGGAGAAAAATATTTTGTCAAGATCGACAAGCGCCACTGAGCCAAGAACAACAAACTTGTCCTCAAATAATTACAATCAATCGCCATTGCCACATCGTTCGATAAATAATCAATCGCATTGGACCGATGCAATGACGAGGCGTGATCATCATCATCATCAGCAACAACAGCAATATCATCAGCATCAACAACAACAACAGATTGGTGAAAGAAAAATGTATTTCCCAATGAAAAATTCGGGTCCAGTTTCACTTCCAGTTACAAGTAATCACAGTGTCACGGGTCCAGTGAGACTCGATATGGTTTTGAAACAATCGGAAAATCGTAATGACAGTAATGACACACTTCAACAATTGGAACAACAGGTTCGATCAATTGAGGTGAATACTATTAGTGCAAAAAAGAATCAGTGCCTGGAGCAATCATTACAGAATCCATATCAACGTTACGCTGAACATGAGGACTTGTTGATTAACGTCGACGATGAGCCTGAGGGGTAATTTCCATTCTTCCATCATCAAATTAATTTCACATTTCTCTTTGCATTGCATCATGAATTTTTTTTTATTCCTTTACTAGAATGAGGATTAAATTTTTTTCTTTTTTTGTCTTTTGACCTCTTTACTTTCATTTATTTACTTAACCGAATTTTCAATTTTTTTTTTGTAGAATTCTCAATTGGGGTAATTCAATTTATTTGGTAAATTTTTTCTTGTTTGGAATTAAATATTTCCTTGCGTAGTTGCAATCCAGTTTAATCAACAGTATACTAGATTCTTTGACGAATTTACAATTCTTCTTGATTCTTTGAAAAGTGTCTCCGTTTTTATCAACCTCTAAATATTAAATATTTGTCTCGTTATCTTTGAATTGTTATAAAATATTTGTAAATTACGTCAGAAAGAAATTTGCATTTTGAATTATGAAATATGCTATTAGTTTTCGTCGAGTTTGTATTTCTCGAAGAATATGAATTTTTTTTCATATTTTTATTATTTTAAATTTTAATGATTGATTATTAATTATTAATTATTAATTAATAATTATTAATTATTAATTATTAATCGGTACTTTAAAGTAAGTTTCATAAAAACTGGAGAGAATTATTCAAAAATTCAGGAAAAAAATTTCTTTTTTCTTTGATTTATTACATGGAATTTGAAAAGAAGTTGAAAGTTTACGTAAAGTATCAAGGAGTCAATTTTTTGTCAGTAAAAAGGTCAATAGCATCCCCTCAATTTATCTAAATATGAAAGAGAGTTTATGCGTCTCATGTAAATCATCTTTTCTGAATGCCATTCATCTTTTTCATCATGCCTGCATATTGCCACGTTCCATATCTTTAAGCTCGTCTCAGATGTCTCATTTTAAGATATTCGCCTGCTTTACTTTACATTTTTTTTTCATTCAAAGAAATAAAAATAGCGAAGACATAAATTTAAATTGGAAATATTTTTACTATTTTCGTGGAAATTCTTTTTTCCTTTCATTTGTAAAAATGATTAATCATTTTTTACTATTCTGTAAATCAAATGAATTATTTAAAAATAATTTGGAGGAATGGAAAATGAGAAAATAAAGCAGGACTGTAAATTTTAAATATGACAACTGGGCAGTGATATAAAAAAAAAATTTTAATCATTTGCAAGTTGAGAAATGTGAAATTCATTATTACATATGATTACGATTGAAAAAAATTCATCAATGATAAAAAAAAAAAAATGAACAAAAAAGGGTTTCGACATTGCGACGTGGCGAGGCAACGAGAAATTCAACTGGCGGTAATGTCAGACACCAAGGGAAAAGACAAGTTGCAAAATTGTCGAGAACTGCCTCGGACGCGAGACGTGGACCGGAAACGGAAATTCCGACGAGAATGCAGCCAAGGAAGCAGCACGCTCTTTTACCCGTGAGACCATTCATCACCAGAAAACATCATCGCGAGGAGCAACAATCTTCCTCATCGATGAGACCATTGACAGATCTCATGACAAAAACACAAGGCGATAAGGAGGTACATCACTTTTGGACAAAATTTCTTTTTACATTAGATTTTTTTCTCCTCTTTTTTTTGTTTTTTTGCTGAATTTACTTGAATAATCGATGATTATTCATCATCATCATTGATTAATTTCGTAAATACCACTTCGATCAGTGATGTTCACCTTTATCTCTAGTATATCGAAATCGATAATTTAAACCCATAAGGAATTATAAAATATTCTTTTTTGGAATTAAAAATTATCGTCCCTTTTTTTACTATTTTCCTTTTTCCATATTTTTCTCAATAACATTGAAAAATTTTTTGAATTTAATTTTTAAATTTAATTTTTAAATTTAATTGAAAAATTTTTAATTTAATTTTTTAAAAGTAAAAATTAAATTCTTTAAAAAATTTTTAAATCAAGTTTTGAGAATATTTTTTGGAAATGAAGAGATTTGATAATTTTACTTATGTGGATAATTTTTTTTTTGCTCAATAATTTGCAAATTAAAATCATAAACAAAAATCGAGTGAAATTATCAATTAGCGTTACATTAAATCCCAGGTAGATTATATCAATCTTTAGCGCTTCAAAGATAAGACTAATCTAGTAATACAAAAGGCTTGTAAAAAGCAAAGTAGTTTAATTTTTGACTTAAAAAATTTTTTTTTCATATAAAAAATTATAAATTCTTAAAAAACAGTCAATTTTTCAAAAGTTACCTATCCATTGATGATGGTTACTTAAGTTCATTGTGAATTACAACAATTTATACTGACAGTAAATTACGTTTAATTGCCCTCGCTCATCTTCTTTCTCGCGTGTTTCCTCTCTCTGAACATTAATCCCATTTAACGAGAATCAAACTTTCTCTTATAAATAAATAAATAATCATTTACCCCTCCCCCCACCCCCTATGTTCTAATTTGTAAGCAGATTCCTCATCGAGAGCGTAACAACTGTCGATAGAAAATTGCAGACTATACATGAGCAGCAAGTAGCGTTATTTGTTCCTGGAATGAATAATAATACTTGGAAAAATTAATCAAGTTCTTTTACTTCTTGACTTTTAAATACAGTTAGACAATTTTTCTTAATTATAAAAGTAAAACAAGGTCAGTCGTTCCTTTCATTCAAATTGCGAGTGTAAAATAATAAAAAAATTTATTTATTTATAATAAATATAAATAAATAAAAATTTTTTTATCGTAAACGGAATCTTAATGATTTCGTTTACAAATTGAATAATATATTTATTACATAAATGATAATATAAGAATGATAAAAAACGTATTAATATTTAATAATAATAATAATATTATTAGGTATTATTATTATTATTATTATTAGTATTATTATTATTGTTATTATTATTATTATTATTATCATTATTATTATTGTATATTTTCTCTTATCTTATATCCATTTTTTGGGTATTTATAAGTTATTATTATTATTTTAGTTACTCCTATTTTTGTTCAATTTTTAAATATTTAATTTAAATTAAAATATAAAATAGTGAAAAATTTCTTTGAATTAAAATTAAATTTCTTCTTCTTAATGAATGAATCTGAAGGAAAGAATTTTCCGCAATTCTTTTCTATTTCTCTCGTCTGAAAATCAATTTCTGCAAATTTTATTTTTATCTTGTTCCAAAAATTCTCGACTTTAAACACTATGTATAAATATTTGCTTGTTTAAATCTTCTCCCTTTTGACTTGTTCAAGGCAACAGTGTTGATGTTTTAATGATCATAATAATACATATAGTCCCCCCCCCCCCTTGTAGGAACAAAAAAAGAAGAGCGGTAAATTTTTTTTTTTTTGTGGGAGAAAATAAAATCACTTATTTGAAATGAGCATGTCGCGTGTCTTGATGACATTTGACAAGAGTCTCTCTTTTCATTTTTAAGTGGCATAATCGTAATGCACATAAGAAATGGGAGAATGGGGGTGGCGGCCAAGCAAAAGCAAGCAAAAGTGAAGAAGCTGATCAGCTGACCAGACCTGATGTATTGTTTGACGAGAGATAGGGTACATAATTCCTTTCTTTATATATATATATAAAAACTTGAACGCATGCGCCTTGGATTTTTTTTCAACCTCAAAAGAGAAGCCGAGAGGGTTCCCATAAGGGTGGTTCGCGCAGTTTACCACGCTGACGGGGGTGGCGGCACGTATTGATTCTCTTTTCATCCCTTGGCTATCGCCAGCAGTCGTTTCGGGGTTGCTGACGCCGACGACATCGTTCTCTCCCTTTTTTTATACCATATATACACACACAGACACATATGGGGGGAGAGAAACGCATCCCTTTTTATTTCCCCTTTGTCCCTCGATTCGCAATTTCACAAAATAAAATTCAAAATGTCTCGTCCGTTTCCACTAATTTTTGAAGAATAATTAATGAATTGTTTTTTTTTTTCTTTTGGTGAAACACGAAGATAGAGTTTGAAAAAGGAAAAATGAAAGTGATCAAGTCGTGACATGAAAAGTCTTGTTTGTAAAGGGGGTGGTTGGTGTGTTACTGCCCCGGCTGATGTAGCCTGGGGGCGGTGATGATGATGACGATGATGATGGTTGTTCGCTTTCGTCAATCCATTGCTCCAGCCAGGCGTGCGCTTCGCGTTGTTGCTGGGGGTCTTTGGGCGACCTCGCCTCCAACAACAAACTTCCAATCATTCAGAATTGTTTGCCATTCTGTAGAGAAGAAAAGTGACTGTATTTATTTTTACAGTGCTCGTTTATAATTTTTTTTCTTTTTTTGCAAAAGTGTTTTTATCGAGAGATATTATAATGATTGTGACGTTTTTAGGGTTTCGAGTGGAAATTCAGTGATGCGATTAAATGGAAGAAGTCGAGGTGAAAGGAGTGTCTTTGAGCTTGCGTGCCTCCAGACAAGAGATCGAGGATCTCAATTATTCGTGGGCAGTGACCAATTCGATGGGGAACATGAGTCTCGGGAACGATTTTCCGAAAGTGAATTATTATCTGGCTGTGATTTTATGCAGGATTTTACAAGTCCTTTTTGTTAGGAATAATAGACAGGAGAGAATTTTAGGAGACGCATTTGTCATTCTAGATAGAGTGAGAATTTTTCATTTCACGAATTTCAATAAAATCTAAATTTCTCCTTTAGAAACAAGTTAAATTGAAAGATGAAAAATTGCAAATATTGAGAATCGTGTATAGATTGAAAAGTTTCGAGTGATTCTCGAAGTGAACAATTAACTCTGAAAATCGATAAAATAGTTTAACGTAATAACCAATTTACGTCAAGATTATTTGACATCCTTGTCAATATAATTTTCTTATATAAAGTACCAAAAGTCAGTTTCTTGGATTACTAAAAGTAGTTTTCAACTTTCCGATATCTTATTAGCATAACAAAGTTTTAATGAGTGAATTTTACTCTCAAGTTTTATGAATTAATGTCATATTTTGCGGACTACTGGTTGTGTTTATTTAAATGCAAATGTAACTCAAGGGACTTTATTATATGACCTTTGTGAGGAAGATTTGCATAACATTGCTGATAAACTTTCAGTAAACTTTTTTTAAATTTTAATACATTTAATTTTTTAATTTGCAAATACCCAAGGATTTCAAATTTAAACAATACATTTATCTTCTGTAAAAATCATTTTGCAATTTTTCTGTCAATTTCAATAGTTACCATTTTTTCAAGTTATCCGATTAATTTTCAATTATTCAATTTCATAATTACCGAAATTGATAGAAATTTTTTGGAAATTTTGAAAAGAAAAGTGTTGTTAAAAATTACTGCTAATGAATCACAGTCAGAGAATGAGATTTTTGTTTTCTCTTTATACGTGTGTAATTAGCCGAAACGATTAAGATACGAATAACCCACAAATGTACGTAAATGTGGCAAAGTGCGAGAAAGTTTCGTTATCTTGGAAAATTGGGAAATTGGGACAAAGTTGTCCGGGAAAAATCTTTCAACGAGTAAATTAAAATACGGGTCAAACTGGCGGCCTCCAAAGTAGTTGCAGCTTCTTCTTCATGCAAGATGGTCACTCGTGGCCTTATGCGGGTAAAGTTATTATATTTCTCAATAGCCACCTGCTTCCTTAATTCTTGTTTTATTTTTTCCGCATATATGATTCAGTTGAGATACGAAAAAGAAACGTGTTTTCTTGGAACGTGCCTCGATAAATTCCTTTAAGCAAATGACGATACACCTCTTTCTCTCTCTCTCTAAAAGTCACGCAGTTGGTAAACGTGTTTATTGCTTAAAAAAAGCAAAACCAAAAAAAAAGTCAAGCCCATGTAAATAATTTCAAGTCAAGCCGTTTTAGGAGAATCAAATTACCTTCTTTTTTACGCTCCAGTTGCATTCTCATGGCAACCAAATTCGTCGAATTCTTTGTTAAACCGCGCGCAAAACTGAAAATCGTTTCTTTGAAGTGATTGTCAGTATTTTCGAATATTATTTCAAAAATTGTTTGTATGAATTTTTCAGGAAAAGTGAAAAATCGATATTGATTTTTTATTTAAAGAAAAATTTAGATATAATTTTAAAGAAAAAATTTTTCAAAAAAACATCTTCATCTGTTTAGCTCAGTGGAAAATGATTATTACAATTATAAAAGATTTGAAAACATCAGAAGCAACGTTTCATAATAATGAAAAAATTTATTTCCTTTCAAATAGGAATGAGAAATATAAAAAAAATATATTTGTGTGTTTTGTCTTTGATTTTGAAAAGAAATGCGCAGTTTTTTTAATTTTTTCCTTTTTCTGTTTGATTTAGACAAGTGATGGCGGGGGAGTGTCAAGTAGTGGAGGCATTCGGGTCTCGTCGAGAGGGCGTACCGTTGAGGAGCCGCAAATCGGCAAGTACAAATTATTGAAGACCATCGGCAAAGGTAACTTTGCCAAGGTGAAGCTTGCCAAACATGTACCTACGGGGAAGGAAGTAGCTATCAAGATAATTGACAAGACTCAACTCAATCCTGGCAGTCTTCAGAAGGTAAATTACAAACTAATTTTCCATCAAAATTAATTTCCTAGGTGTATAACTCTATCGGGGGGAAAAATCGATATGTAAATAATTTCAAAATAGCAAACTACAAAAAAAATACTTGATTTTTTTTCACATAAAGGTGAAGGAATTTTTTTTAATTTTATTATTTTATCGATTGTTAAAAAGTAAAGTGTAACTATTTTATTTATTTTTTTGGTTGTATGATAAAGCAGTGACTTAACGATTATTAATTTGTTCCAGTTATTCCGTGAAGTAAGGATAATGAAAATGCTTGACCATCCAAACATAGTGAAGCTGTTCCAAGTGATTGAGACTGAGAAAACGTTGTACCTGGTGATGGAGTACGCGAGCGGTGGCGAAGTGTTCGATTATTTAGTTCTACATGGTAGAATGAAAGAGAAAGAAGCGAGGGCGAAATTTAGGCAAATAGTCTCAGCCGTGCAGTACTGTCATCAAAAGAAAATAATTCATAGAGATTTAAAAGCAGAGAACTTATTGTTGGATAGTGAAATGAACATAAAGATAGCTGATTTTGGATTTAGTAACGAATTCACTCCAGGAAATAAATTAGATACCTTCTGTGGCTCCCCTCCTTACGCGGCGCCAGAATTGTTTCAAGGTTTGTTTTATTAAAATTTAAATCGAAAAAAAAATTTGTTTAGAAAAACGTTAAATTTGTGTAATTTGATCTTTTTCTTTCTTTACTAATTCAAGTATTTATTTTCACAGGCAAGAAGTATGATGGTCCAGAAGTAGATGTTTGGTCATTAGGAGTAATTCTCTATACTTTGGTATCAGGCTCCCTGCCGTTTGATGGCTCAACGCTAAGAGAATTAAGGGAAAGAGTACTGAGAGGAAAGTACCGTATCCCATTTTATATGTCCACTGACTGTGAAAATTTACTGAAAAAGTTTCTGGTGCTCAACCCGACGAAACGGGCCTCGTTAGAGGTACGTGGTGACAAGGTTTGATCCTATTTTGTATCTATACTATTCTCTCGGAGTAGTTGAGATTTTTCTTTTAATCCAATATTTAAAACCCCCCTTTATAATTTTATACTTTCTTTAAATTCATTTGATTTGTGTTATATTCAAAAGCATGTTAAATTTTTATTTCCACTTTCATTCGTTTTACAATTTTCAATTTACTTTTGGCCTTCGTTTATCTAATATAATATATAATAATTAAATTAAATACATAATTATAATAATACAATAATTACATTAGAAATTTAGAATTAATTTTTAAATCACGTATATAAATAGTTAAAAATTGAATCAATTATTTAAAGAAAGTAGTTTAAATTGTGCAAAAAAAAAAAGAACGGTAAAAAAGAAGGCATTTTTTTTTACAAATCGCAGAATATTATGAAAGACAAATGGATGAATACGGGATATGAGGACGATGAATTAAAACCGTATTTAGAACCAGAACCCGATTATAAAGACCACAAGAGGATAGGTGAGTCTGCCAGTATGTACATAACACTTACTACTATTGTTTCTATTAATTAGTGCACCCGTAGATAGACATTCTGTGTGTATTAATTTGAATAATTCAATGTGAAAGTTTAAGAAATTACAAAAATTAATCCTTTAATTATATCAAGAAATGTTGACTAACATTTTTTTGTTAATAATTTCCTAGTGTTACTAAAAAAGAAAAAAAATAATACAGTAAGAATGTCTATATTGCTACAGTTCCATAAATCCAAGAATTGTTGGCAATTAATTGTTATCTGTGTTTATGAGATATATCAGTAATATTGTTTCTTTTAGTAATGATTAAATAAATTTGTTATTTATTCAATAAATATTTTTCAATTCATTATTTATTGAATAAATATTAAATAAATTTAATCATTTATTAAATAGATTGTTTATTAAAATAAGTATTTTTATAAGTGCAATTTTTACATTTCCTAATATATTTAAATAAATAGTTAACTATTAATCAATGTTAAAACTAAAGTTAATTTAAACTTAAAATATACTGATATATCTTTGCATGAAAACCTTGTAGCATGAGAAAAGTAATTGTTGAATCAAATCAAAAATATTAAAATATCTAACAAAATTTGTGGAAAAAAATTGTTTTAATCTAATATCAGTTTAAATAAGGAAAAATTTGATAAATTTTTTATTATTGTTTTAATTTGAAAATTTGATAAAATTTTTATTATTGTTTTAATTTAAAAATTTGATAAAATTTCAAATCAATCTTTGTCAAAAATTAAGTATAACATTTAACATTTATTGAATAAAATTTTTATGAAATATATTATTGTAATAAAATGGAAAAATATTGCAAAACTTAATTCAATGTATGTGTTAGAATTTACTAGCTACCAACATTATTAGATGTGACTATGCGTATTCCAACTGTGTGTTACAGAGGCACTAGCAATTATGGGATATTCAAGAAGTGAAATCGAGGATTCATTAGGACAAGCAAAATACGACGATGTCTTTGCCACTTATCTTTTGCTCGGCAGAAAAATGACTGATGTGAGTCTTTGTTTGCTTTTTTTTTGAGAATACGAGAAAGTTGGTTTAAAGAGACTTAATAAAATCAATTATCTGTTGATTTTCTTTGTTCACATAATTTTATTGTTTTTTAAACAGCCCGAGAGCGATGGTTCGCGGTCTGGTAGTTCGCTATCTCTACGTAACATTCCACCACAAGTTAGTTCAGGTGGAGGTGGCGGAAGTGGCGGTGGAACAGGAGGCGCCGTTCAGAGTCCATCACACCGAGGAGTTCATCGTAGTAGTTCTGCAACTAATCCCAAACCTAGTAGAAGAGCTTCTTCCGGTGGAGAATCTCTTCGTAAGTTATCTAAAATCTAAGTAATTATCAAGAAAAAAAAATAAAAATAAAAGAAATATTAAAAATAAACAGTGAAAAATAATTATATTTATATAAAGATTTCTTTTATTATATTTAAATAATAAATAATTAGTTTCCTAATTAATAAGTATTTTTTTGTTAAAATGAATATTAGGTACGTTAAGATTGAAATGAATGATTTTTTTATAGGCATAGCACCAAGCCCAGGTAACACAACGAATCACAATCATGCCACAACCGTAACCGGTGGAACGGTAGTAGGAAGTGGCGGTAGCAATTTTAAAAGGCAAAATACAGTAGACGCAGCAACGATCAAAGAAAACAGCGCTCGTGTCGCTGCATCGAGACCCTCTGCTCCTAAAAACAATCCTGGACAACTCGATACCAGTGAGTTCCCTTTTTGCTTTAAAGTTTCTCGTTCTATACACGAGAAAATTTTGTCTCTTACTCTCTGTGGTAAAGGTATGCTACCGGCTTTTTTTCTTCTCTGTCTTTGTTTTTAAAACCTATTCCTCCATAAAAAAAAAACCTTGCTCTCTGTCCGTCGTCATTTATAAATTAACCCGCATCCCGCATACATAAAAAGGTAACAAAAATTTTTAAAAAGAGATCCGAATTAATATTTTAAAATTAAGAGTTTTAAGACTAACATTTTCTAAAAATAAAAACATTGAAGACTCAAAACCATTTTTACTGTTTAAATTTACATTTCTTAATTCAGATAGTTTTTATTTTTAACTCGAGACATTTCATTTTTCTTTGCATGCAAGAATCATTAACTCTTTAAAAGAACACTGATAACGATTTCTGTATTATAATTTCTTTATTTTCGTTTATTATTATTTTTCTCGATATTGATTGATAGAAGGAAATAAATTTTTTAAATAATTATTGATAAAGATAGAGATAAGTAAAAAAATTTGAAAAATTCGAGATGAAAGGACCTGGGTTGCGGGAAATTTACCTTTCCCTTGTCACAATCATCTCATTACATTGTTTTGATGTTTTTTTTTTTTATTTTTTTTCGTATTCAATTTTTATTGTTATTTTTTGTTCTCGATAACATTGTTTCATATATCCCCGCTTTATTTTGTGTTGGATCATATCTAATGAGTCTTGCAGTGTCAATGTTTATTCAAGGCGTCGGAACGAGTCCCAGTGGCAAGACGAGAGTTTTGAAGAGCAACACGATGAACGCAGGAGTTGGTGTTCGAACGTCGACTACACCTGCCGCTGGATCAATTGGTCGACGCAGTACCATTTCTTACGACCAAGCCAAAACTTCATCAACCGAAAGAACCAACGATGTACCCAGGTATGAAAAAAAATATTAATCATTATTTAGAAAAAATACTTTTTTTATTATTTATACTTAAGACGGTGAAATGCAGAATTTTGTACAAAAGTTTTAACAATTTGAGAGAGATTTTTTGAGGAAAGCTCAACACTTCTAACACGTTTGATTCTACTAACATGCTAGGTAATAGAAGAATGTAAATACAAATAATGAAAATTTTTCAATTAAGAAAGAAATAGAAACAGAAAAAAAAGGAAGAGAGAAATCTGTCATTAAAAATAAAAGATTATTTGTTTGCTGCACCGCTCTAAGCATGGTGACTGCTGCTTGCGATTGCAATTTTCTGACAATTGTCAGGCTGACAGATATGTAATAGAAAATAATTGAAAATCTTTTTACTATAGATGCTTCTTCTTAATATTGAACTATACCTTTACAATGAGTTGCATTATACGAATTTTCTCTTTTAATCTTTCAATTTAGATTTAGAGTTACAAACACTTTACAGTCATTGACATTATCATTCATTCATTTCATTCAATCATTCATTAATAATTTCATTATTCTCTATAGTAATCATTACGGGAATCGAAAATTTTTCTTCCAAAAGCGTCCCTTCAGAATTAAAAATTTTCTACTTTTAAAAATTTTATTGATAAAAATATAGATTTCCTTTAAAATTAATATTTTTGAAAATGAAATATTTTAAAAATTTGATTTCAAGTTCATTTAATTTCATAAAATAAAAAATAGATTTTTTTGTATTTGTTTTTTTTTCTTCTTCATGATAATGTAAATGTGTAAATAATTTGTTGGTTTTATTATAATATTTTCTTTGGACTATCGTGTATGGTCGAGAAAATAGTAATGAACCGAAAAGTAGAAAAAAAAAGAAATGGGTTGGGGCGTATTTTTTTGACTAGTTTTGTACACAGCTTGGGTGAAGGCACTAGGCCGACAAGGGGTCACACCAAATCTGCAAGCATCAGTGCAAGTCACCGTTCCTCGAGTGGGGTTCCCCCGGGTGATCATTCACTACTGGATTCTCAACCACGGAACGCTCACAACTCCCTCCTGGGCAATGCTGACCCCCTTAGGCAGAGGTACAGGCCCCCATCGTATAATCTGTCTTTTTTTTATCTATTTTTTTAATTTCTTAATTCCTTTTGTATTACCTATTTTATGTATTTGATGAATAATTTATATTTATATAAAAAGCTTTTTTTCAACGGCCACTAACTTTCTTAGGGTGCGGGGAATCCCATTTTAATCTCTATAAATTTTGCAAAAAAAAAAAGAAAACGAACCTTATTTATTATCAGGCCGATAAATAGAATACATATATAAAAATATATAATAAATAAATAAATATTATATTATTTATTTATTATTCAACACATTTTGAAGTCAATTAGGATAATTGTAAATTTTTGTTGGAAATTTTTTTTATAGAAGTCTCTAAGGATAGTTGATGGTCATTTTCATTCTTCGAGAATATTGATAATGCATGATTAATGAATATTATGTTTTTTTATGTCATCTTCATTCGTCTTCATTCATTTTAAATATGAAAACAATTTTACTCAAAAAAAATATGTAGTGTAGTGTAGAAAGATTCTGAATTTTACAGGGAATTGTTGGGCATGTTGATTTCTAATTTATATACGTTATGTATAATCTTTTTTTCCTTTTAGAATAAAATAAAAGGAAGAAATAATTGTCGAATAGCATTTGGTATAATTATGGTATCTGAGGTTCTAACGCATGATTATTTTCCTGTAAATTAATTATACTCTTTTCTTTATTTAGGACAATTTTTTGTAAATATTATTGTAAAATTTTAAAATTCATAATCAATTTTTTAACTCTTACAGAATTTTTTTCATCCTTTTCCAAGATTGGAATAAATTTTTTTCTTATTCATTTATTTAGATTTTAATAAATTGAATTTCGGAAAATGAATAAATAGGATATGCTCCTATTTTAAGCTTTATAGAAGTGGAAATATTAAATTTTCATGATTTAATTACTAAAGCATGTGACCTTTTGCTTATGTATATACCGTAAGAATACTTAACTATGAATCAGGTCTAAGCGTGAGTGCGAGTGAGGCGCAATGGAACTGCGCATAAGAGCGTCCCTTTCGCACTCGTAGGCTGATTCATAGTTAACTATTCTTACTGTATAATATTGAGTGTGGAATCTAATTTTTGAAATGATTTATAATGTAAAATTCTCTCTTGAGTTTAATATGATTTTTAAATTTTTTATTCATTTCAAAAAAAGTTAGTTGATTTTCTAGAATCGTATTTAATGTAAATAACGTCTGGTAGTATTAAAAATATATCTCTTGAATAATTTGTTTACGTTTTTAAAATATTTTTTTTTAAGGTTTCTTAAAATAAAATGTGCTGTTTATTATCTATATGCTGTTATATTTGTAATTTTTCTTCCAAGAACTATTTTGTTTTGTTTTTTTTTTTAAGTCGAAGTGGAAATATTTTTGAAGTGATTTTTAAATAATTTATTCTTCTTTTTTATCAGCTTGGGAGTATCTCCAAGTAACAGATTGGCAACACCCACACCCCCAGCATTTCCAAGGAATGTTCCAAGTCGTAGTACTTTCCATTCTGGACAAAATAGAGCCCAACGAAATCATCCACAGGTTTATATTTTGAAATATTATTAATTAGTTGAATATTTTAATCTCTAGATTATGAAAAAAAAAATGAAAATAATATAGAATGTAAAATAGAATATAAAATAAAAGTAAAGTAGATTTCTAGGAAGATAATAAAATAAGAATTGAAACGCTGGATAATTTAAATAATGTTAATTATTGAATTAATAATTTTATTATTTTAGAATATTTACTATTTATTAAAGTCTTTTTTACTAAAATTTTTTTGATATTTTAAATTTAATATAATTTTGAATTGTACACTAAAATTGGAATTTATTTTTCAGGGCCACACTCATACGCAAGACACAAATGCGATAAGCCCACTAGCAAGGCCGTCCTTTTTCTCCAAACTTTCTTCGAGGTTTTCTAAACGGTAAGTTAAACAATGCAAATCTATTTCTATTTGATACGTATAGATTATAAGGCATGCTAGGAATTCCATTTTAAAATACCACCACTTAATCTCATCTTGCCTGTTTCAATACTGCGAGCATTTCTTTCTTTTCAGTTGAAAAAAATATCATAGAAATTGTATATATTTTTTTCAATTAGGGAATTTTTATTATCAAATTAGTTAATATTTATTTATTTTACAGTGTCAAGCGCTCGTTGTAATTTTAAGTGAAAAAAAAAGGAATTCCAATAATGTTTATACTGATACTGAAAAGAATGTAAATGCTCCCAACAAATAATCAGTGTCTGCTTCATGAACTTTAATATCTACCTATTACTGTTTGCATGCTAAATAATGTTTCTGTTTTAAGGATGCACAATGACTATGTAATTCTGGAAATTGTATAGTGATGTAATGCCTACATTAAGATCGACACAGGGTCTTTTTTTTAAATAAATCTGTAATTCGATGAGCCAGCAGCGACCATTATCATTGAAAGCCGTGTAAAATATAATTAAGAGAATTTTTTACACTTTTGCTACACTTAATTAATTTTTTGTACAAACGTCTGTACATTATCGCGTTCCATTTTCTCTGTGTTTCTCTAATCGTCCCCCCCATATCGTATTTTACAGTATCTTAATCCTTTTTTATTAATATTGATGAATTTACCCTTTTGATTGTTGTTTTTCTATTAAAAAAAAGAATACTACCTTGAAAAATTCCTAAATACATTTTATAATTATTTAATTTTCGTTTGTCTTTTCCTTTTTCACAATTTTTTTTTTTTTGTTTAATTTTTGCAAAAAATATTTGGCATTCATAATTGAACTTGGAATTAAAGGATAATTGACATTTTATTGGAAAAGAAAAAAATATTTGGCATTGAGGAAACATTTCTCGAAAATAATATTAATAATAATAATAATAATAATAATAATAATAATAATAAACAAAACTTTCTTGCACTTTATGTTCGTTTCATTCATCACAAAGTTCTAATGAAGATATACAGCAAGAAACTAATAACTGCTTGGCATATAAAGCTGAAAATGTCCTCGCATATTCATTGTGCATCCCTTTTGACATGATCGTAGCGAGGCAAAATCCTTATCTAGACATTTCCTCCTCGGCCTTTAGTTGTTGTTACGTACTTTTCAATATATTGTAAATAGAATACGACGTAATTTCTGCGCACGTGAAATTTATACACTTAGACATCGCGAGACCACAGAATAACGAGGGTCAGCCACCATTTTACAGTTTATTATAAATAAGGGATGAAAAAAAAAAAGAAATTAAGGGCTAAAAAAAGAATTCATTGTCTTTCATGAAATGGTCACTGTAATCATCGGTTTAGCAGAAAAAAAAACGAATTTTGTAATAACCAAATCAGCATAGCCATTGATGCATCAGTGCGCATCCTTTAACAATTAACAATAATCAATTATCGGTTATTATTGTGCCGCAGGACTTGAACCAAATAACTTTGGCTTCATCTCAAATTTAACAAGATGAAAAGGCCATTGAGAAAACGAGTCTTAATCAACGTGTGTAAATGTACCGAAATCATTGTCGGTATTCAGTGCAGCATTCCTGACCGGCCTTTATAAAACTGAACAAAAACAAAGAAAAAAAAGAAAAAAAAAAGTAAAGCAAGCAAGCTTCATCAGTGGCACATTGATTACACAAATTCAATGGATTGATTTTGAGATGCGCTCAACTTCGTTATTCTGTGGTGTCTATTTGTCTGTCTCTACAACAACAACTACAACAACAACAACAGCAGCAACAGCAAAAAATAAAGAAGCCAATTATTTTTTTTTCCTCAAGATCACGTAATATACAACCGCGGACACTATATATATATATAGAAAAAAAACCCTTATCAATCTTAATATATGTGATCATTATTGACAAAAAAAAAGAAGAAAAAAAATTCATGTCTTCCGGCAAAGGAAGCCGCCTTGATGCACTTAGAGATAGCACTAAAATCCGTGCCTTTCCCAATTCAACCTGCCACCCCTACCCCCCCACCTCCCCTGCTATATTATATTATATATATATATACATATGCACTTGGAGTCTCTCGTCGAAAAATTCAAATTATCCCAAGCATATTTTTCTACTCTTTTCAAAAAATAAATTCGATAGGACTCGCTGTACTTAGAGAGCTATTCATTATACGAAAGTAGCGTCAAGTCTCAACAAGATCATGTTTTGTGCATTTTAAAAAAAAATTTCCTCGAAGTAATAGTGAATTCAATAGTTTATGAAAAAAAAATATATATATTATCTAAACATTTTTGTGTCAATATAAATCTGAAAAAGCGGATTTCAATCGGAAAATAAGAAAAATAATGACAAATCAATAGACGAAAGTTTATTTATTAATTGAATTATTTTAATTAAATGAATTTAAGTAATTGAATTTTTTTTTTTTGACTTATTTTAATTGATTGAATTATTTTAATTCATTCTTTTTTAATGATTAAGTAATTTGAATATTAAGCCTTTGACTATTAAATCTTTGAACGGTGAAATAAAAAAGTTTTTTCTATTTTGCAAAAATTGATTTCAAAAATTTATCTTTCTTTTCTCGAAATTAAAAGATTAATGTAAAATTGTTTCTGAAAAAAAAGCGCAAAACAATGGTCTAGCCTTTTAACAGCTCAATCCTATAGGGTAGTTTATTATTACGTAAGCCGATAGTCATTAATCGATGATAATTTTAACAGCGTTTATTCTTATTCGTCTTGAGGAAAACAAATTTACAATACAGGCAGAAATATTTATAATAAATATAATGTAAATTTATAAATTACAAAAAGTTGTATATTTTTACATTAGAGTTTATTATAAAAGAAAAAATGAAAATTTACTCTTCTGCTTTTAATTTGTTTCCTTCTTTTGTAAATAGTGTGATCTTTAATTATTTTGATAAAAAAAAACACATTTAATTATTCTGCGCATAATCGTAAACGTTCGATAATTATCGATCCGTTCAGATAAAATTTAAATTTAAATTTTTGAAAGTTGACTATTCATTTATTTTTGTTTAATTATATAGTACATGGAGAAAAGATTTCTTTGTTTTCCTTAAAAAAAAAAGAAAAAAATAAGTAAATAAATAATAATAATCACATTGAAATTATGTAAAACGAACACTTTTCAAAAAGTGCCTGTGTCGTGTTGAGAGATCTGTAATATTGTTCATTTAATCATCTAAATATTGTAAATTTTTTCCAATTTCGAATCGATTTTATATATATTATATAGAGGCATATTTAGTGAATATTTTTTAAACGCCAAACATTTATCGCATTATTTTTCGTCAGATAGGAAAGTAAATAATTTCGAATATTAACTCTATTGCTTGTTATTATTGATAATATTTGCAGTAAAATAATCTCAATTTTAAGTAAAATGAAGCGCAAAGTTTGGTAATGATTATTTACTTATTATTAATTAATTAATTAATTAATTAACTAATAGATAAGTAATTAATAATTAATAAGTAATTATTATTATTATTATTATTATTATTATTATTATTACTATTATTATTATTATTATTATTATTATTATTATTATTATTACTATTATTATTATTATTAGTATCATTATTATTATTTCAATGAAAATAAATTTGATAAAAAATTTTTTTTTAACCTATTTATTAGACTTAGAAAATTTACTTTTTTTTAAAGTTTTTGATTTGAAAGAAATCAGTCATTTTTTATAGGATAAAGGAGAGTTTTTTTAAAATCAAGGATTATTTAATTGCAAATTTCTTTCTTTTATTAGTTACAATTTTAACGGTTAATTATGCTGCGAAAGTGCTCTCTAAAAATTTTGCAATACGCACTTGTTTAATTCTTTGAGTCACAGCGTAATATTATTATTGCTAGTTTCTCTTTTTTCGATTGTACATATTTCTTTAGAATTCATCGATTTTCAATAAGGTTTTCTTTTTTTTTTAGATCCCTCTTCTCGAAAATACTCAATTACGATATCCATTCAATGATTTCATTTAATATTGTAAATAGTTATTTCATTGTACGTAAATTAAGAGATAATCCGCTTTCTTTAAGTTTAATTTTTTGCTGAAAAAAGATATAATTTTTTCAGTTAT